>FAPJ01011522.1:160-12454 GCA_001485985.1 Heliconius ethilla aerotome | reverse complement strand
TTTGACGGTTGCTAGGGTATTATTGTTGTATTATTGTTACGTATTCTCTGTTTCAGCTTCCCGCTGTATCCCGCATGTAACAGGGTAAACAGGGAGTATGGTATTAAGACAGTCCGCTTTACACTTTCCGCCGAATTCTGGAGGCAGAGGCTTCTTGCGTGTTGTGGTGGCAAAACTCTACACCGCTTACATCTTAAATTTTTAGTTTTTTCTTAACTCAAGATAAACGATATTGAGTTCCGCCACTCAACCCCCAATATCTCGAAAATTATGCAGTAATATAATTGAATATAGCAAATCATAATCTTTATATGGAATAATATCTTTTTAATAAATAATTATACACAGCGATGTCGGCGCAAGACTTTAGTGTATAACTTGTATCGACAGTCAATTTGGAGATTAAAGTACTTCTGATACTCCGACTCAATGAGAAATGCTAGTCACTCTCCACCATTACAGCATTTTTTTGTGCATATGAGTTAAATTATATAATAAAAAGGCCTCTCGTTCAAATTAAACATTTTTGACACGTCACCTGAACGACACATCCACATCCTATCGATACTTTCCATTCCGGCCGCGGCGCGGGGGAGAAAGTCGCCGCGTAACAATGCGCTTGTAGGTAACATTTCGTGTATTATGTCAATCATTACTTAAAGTTACGTATTTTTTGTGTGTAGGCTTTTTATTTGACTTTGCCTGTATTATTATTATTTTTTACATTTTTTCAATATATATCATGTAACGAAATCAAACACATGGAGGCTAAACTTACGTGTCTATTCAGAACAAAATACCATTAAACTTGTACAATGTATCTCTTAAATTGTAATACAACAAGCACGTTATATATAGAGGATCTCTTTCTCTTTCCGTTCCAAGTCTAAAAGTGCATCTCGATTTTCCGACCACATGAAGCGTAATAAACTTATTTTCAAAAATATATTTTTATTAGAGGTTGATTACATTTTCATAATAAAATTGTTGCAAATATCAAAATTATTAATATAAAATCATTATAATACCTACTTATTTTAAAAATTCAATAACTACTCATATTTTATTTACTATTTTTATGATTATTTTAATGACAATTGTGTGTATTGTAGTTGATATGTATACTTTAATTAAAATTAGGCAAGATTAGAAAATAAAATGAGCGCAGACATAAATGTTTTGATAAAAAAGTAGATGCAAGAGTCGGGAAGTTTTAATTTATACTAATGCCTACTCTTACCCAAGCAAGTTGTAATAGGATTTTAAGTTATGATTTTATTTTCATTATTTATATATAATATATACAATTCCGCATATTTCCGCCCCTAATCACAAAAAAATCTTAAAAAGTAATAAAAAAACAATAAAAGCTTAAAAGATTTATTATAAATAAACAATTTAAAATAAACATTATATTAGTGACACTGCACAGATACAATATATAAACATTAACTTCAACTCCTATTATATCTGTTTCCCCATCCTCTGCGATGATCATCTTTATATTCGTCCATGTTACGTTTTCTTGCTAATTCCTCAGGGTCGTCTTCTTCTACTAACCGTTCCTAAAAAAATGAAAAAATATTTTTAATATACAGTAATAATGTTTTAAAAAACAATCACAAGTAAATTATTGTCTTGAAATTGTCTTTCAAAAATATTATACTAATAGTTTTAATAATAAGACAGTAACAATATATTTTAAAGAAGTAGTACAATTTTTGATTGTACCACCATTGAATTTGACTGTATAACCATCGCGTTTACAGTTAACGTTAAATTATTGAATTAATAATTAAAATTAATTGTTGTGGACACAAGCCCCATTTGAGAAAGTTTTTAATTTCTCCTCTCTACTAGTAATTAACTCTTAACTACGTGCAGCGTTGAGTTCCGGTTTTGGATACTTTTCTTTTCAGGCTTTTAAAAAGTCTACACAGAAATGTGTCCTTATTTTTAAATCGTAAATAGAAAAAATATAGGGCCGTGTTTAAATTAATAAAAATCTCTCATCTCAGTAGTAGTAGTCCATAATATCTTAAGTAACAAAACATATTTATTTACTTTCGTAACTTCTTCGTCCTCATCTGCATCCGCTTCTGCGTTTTGTATTGTAGTGTGAGGTATATTTGTACCAGCACCAGGGAATCTGGAATGAAACTTATATAAGCTTACAAATATCTCTTATACTTTTTTCTATTCATTTTCATAAAATTCTGACAAGATATTGATAATTTTCATTCAAAATTAAAGTAATATTTATTTTATAATTTATAATGAAACATATTTTGATTATTGTGCACGACACATTCTAACTACCGATAGTAGCTCTCACTGCATGTATAATGGGTTATATTTTTTTTTCCAATTTTTTGTCTTTTCTAATTTGAACTGGTTTTTGAGATTACTGCGTCCAACCAATCAAAATCTTCAGCTTTATTATATAAGTATAAGTAAAGAATATCTAAATAGTAATAATAATATAACTCACACGCCATCTCTAACCCTCTTGTCATAGAACTCCTCTACGGTCATGGTGGGCAATGATGGGTACCCTGCACCATATACTGCCTTTTGTAAGGCATCTCTGGTTATTATTACTGGCTTTAATGGAGGTGCTCTTTCTCTATGGGACGGTTTGGGACCTGTAAAATAAAAAAAAAAGTTTAAATATTTATTAACACTTCATATGTGCCTAATTTGTTTTGATGTAAAGGTATTCTGTGATGACATTATGACTAACCCTGCTGTAGAATTTACTTTGTGATTGTTTATGATCAGAACAGGGAAGAAAATCAAGTGTAGTTTAATCGCAAAGGATGGGTGTAAACAGTAGCAGTTGTCTGTCTGATTCCCGCTCAGGGAAAGAAGCATTGTCATTCATCACTTCAGTAGGAAGAGAAAGCGCAGTGGTGAGTTTCACGACTATTAAGCGCAATGTTTCGCAAATGGGCGAAAAATATCGTCTTAATACTAATGTTTTATTTATAATGACATAGTTTCCTTGGACTATATCAATAGTTAATATTGTAATATTTATTTTTTTAATATTATAAAATGAAAATCTAATTAATTGTAAAGAACAATCAACTCGAACAGTATTTTTTAGTTTGACACTGTATCCTGTACATAACAGGGCAGGCAGAGGGAACCTGGAAGCTTAATGTTAACTCCTTTCTCTTTAAGACATTTCTGTTCTCCACTTTCCACCGAAATCTCAAGGCATTGCATGTCAAACCTCGGAACTCAACACCCTACTTTGCTTCGTTACCAGAGCAAGGGGGAAAATATTAAATATGTATTTCATTACACTAGTGGGAATCGAACCCACAACCGTCATCTTCACAGTCACACGCTTGTCTCCCCACCATGAGGGCCTCTTAGTTTTTTTTTTTTATAAAACACAAAAAAATTACCATACCTCCAGCACGTTTTGCCATGTATTCCAATATGGGTTTCTCCTGTTCAATACTAGCTAATTCATCTAATGCTTGATTTACATAGTTTAATAGTAAAGTTGTGAAATACTGTCGTTTGGTCTCATCATCTACATTGGGTGCAGACATTGCTTTGGACAAAGTTGTTAATTTTTCTTTCAATTCTTTCATTTCCTTGTACCTTTTAATTTTAGCTTCACGAGATAGGACCTGAAAGTTATAGTAATTAATGATAATTCATAAATAATTATACAGGAATAATAATAACCTGTTCTATGTTACACTCTGTTTACAACTAATAACAATAAGACTGTTGTGGTGCAGTGGTATACCACTCACGTTTGTATGATTGATTCCCATCGATTATTTTAATTTAGTCACTATGGTAAAATTAGTTCTATAGTCATGTCTATAAACCTACAAATACTGCATAATTAGTAAAAAGCTACTCTTCTGTGCCGCAATCGCCTCTACTTTTGCCCCACATTATTATTATGTGCATAAGTTCTTACCATGGTTGCAATTTTAGCCTGTTCAGTCTGTGTTCTGGTAGAAACCTCGTTGCCGCTAGTCTGTGGCACCTCTACATCCGTAACACCGTAATCTTTGCACCTTTGTAAGAAATCTCTGCAGTAAGGAAAATACAATTTATTTATTCTAGCATTGCAAATTTTTATATTACCATTACAAAGTAAAGACAATTCAGAGTTACAACACACCTTTTACCATTTTTTTTATCCAATATTGAGAATGATTAATATACAATATATTGGAGGACCTCTTAGCGCAGGGGCGCAAGGGTTTGACTGTAACATGATGGTTGTCAGTTTGATTTTCACCCAGAAGAATCTTATCTCTAATTATTATTTATTAATATTTTTATTTCTTTTGGCACCAAGGCAAAGGTGTAGTGCTAAGTTCTGCCACTCAACACACAGTGCCTTGAAATATCATCAATACAGCATGAAGCTGATAATTCATATACAATCACTAACAAACCAAACCTACAATAGAATTGCATTTAACAACAATTTAATAACTATAGATTTTATAAAGATTGTGTCTTTAAAGACACAATCTTTTAAAAAATTGTTTAAGCCTCACCTAAAATATATTTCAGCAACATTAATAATGTCTTTCCTTGCCTGATTGCACAATTTTAAACTGAGTGTACCGAGCAAAGCTGGCAGTAGAAGATATTGTAAAGTTTCTGTAGGCAGCTCTTCTAAACTTTCATTTCTACTGAACATTCCAGTTAAAGATACTAGATTAGTGGCTTTTTCAAATTTTGAAATTGCTGATTTTACGCTTAACTGAAATATAAATGTATAAATGATAAATTATAAAAATATTTTTAGCTTTCTCATACCACCATTTCTTTTATTTTGTTTGAAATTTCTTATCATATTATAATATTTATATATATATTATAATATTTATTATAATATAGTAGATAAGTTTAATGTTATGAAGATATATTTGTATCTAAATGTATCTAATGTTATCTCATAAATTAATAGTAATATGCTACATGTACAAACGAATAAAGATGTTACTTTGCATTAGTTATTAGATTCTGTCTGACAGAATTTGTACTTATTCCAGTATATAATTACACAATATTCAATAAAACTTACCTGCACCGGATCGCTATTAGTAGCTTCACTATCATTTTCTATTTTATCAAACAATTTCATAGCTTGATCAAATATGGCTTTCAAGGACTCTTCATCAGAGTTATTATTGCTTAGTGACATGATTTAAATAATTATATTTGTTATATTTCACTTTAAAACAAAAAAAATCTTTACAAAAACGATCGCATAGGCTTGTCACGCTAGTCATTTATTTTCACATGACTTTGACATAACATTTTGACATTTCTTTATACGTAAATCTTGTAAAATCGATATAAATTTAGATTTTTTTTAATAACGGTGTTAATATTTATTCGCTCATGAGAGGATATTTTTCAAGTAAAATAATGCGAAATGATCCCTCATTATCCCTTATTACAATTAAACTGTTTCTTTCTATTACATTACTATAAAAATTCTATTATATTATCTATATAAAACGAATAGATTTTTAAAATATCCCCTATTTTTATATTACTTAATATTAATATATGAGGCCTGAGCTATGACTAGCGACCTTCTTGGGACTTCACCCACTTGAACTATTTATCAAATAACTCCGTTTATTTACCGTTCCAATGATGTAATAATATCAGTTTAAAGACATCTATACTGACATCAAAAACTAAAGTTTTACACCGTAGAGTTATTAAAATAATATAGTAATTTGGTAGAATGAAATACTTTAAATTGGTACAACTTTTTTATTTACGAACAAATTCATATAAAAAAAACAGTAAATTAAAGGAAGTTTCCCAAAGTATAATAGTGGAAATGTCATTTAAATTGAATAAGCCGTGTGTGCATAGAAAAATACATAAACTGACAAAATAAAAAAAAAACACTTTTTCGGGTTCTATTATATTGTTAAATGTCCCCAAAAACATTCTTCTCACTTATGATTTTGTTATAAATGTTATTCAGTGTTAAGTGATTAACACGTGTTATTAAATATTAAGTGTGAAATCCTTTCCAGAAGAAAATTATTATATATTTATTTATATTGCTTATTTAGCGCCTGATTATTGTATATAACTATAGCAATGACGAGTTTATAAAGATTAAAATATCTTATATTTTGAAATGGCATATTTCAAATGTTGCTTATAATTTGATTCCTATGTTCGTAGGACCTACAGTTGTGAAATTTAGTACAAACTGAGGACTTATAGTTACAATACAAATAAAAGAAAAAAATCCGAGAAATGAAAATTTGTAGGTATTTTATAGAAAAAATAATTAAAAAGTAATATATAAATAAATATTTAATTTCCTCCAGTGGGGATCGAACCCATAACCAGTCACACTCTGGGCCTCTGCGCCAAAATTAACCTCAACGGCGCGTTTCGTGTTTTTAATTTCATACTTTTTACTTGCAATTTATAGATATTAATATTAAATATTAGAAAACGAGTCTATCCTTCTTAATATTTTTATTATATGAGCATTTTTAAAAGAAAAATAAAATATTAGCCCTTCATATATCTATAACAAAGTATATAGACGTAAATTACGTCACCGTGGCCTCAGAAGTCAGAACTTCAGTCCGGAGTGGCCGAGCAAGTGGTTTACACGTTACGCAGATCTAATGTAAGTCATATTAATTAAATACATAAAAAAATCGTAAACTATCAACTTAAATTATTTTATTTCTTTTAAAATCTTTTAGAAGTTTTATACTTGATTTATTTTATCTGTGTGTTATTGCATTATTGCATTGATCGTAGATTGTAAACAATGCAGGTAGCTACATTAGAGTTAATTATATTAATTACTTCAATGTAGGACTTAGCTGTCCTCTCGCTTAGTATATTAGTTTAAGTTAAAGTGAGTAGTTCTTTCTTAACTAATCGTGGATGAAGAATAATAAAAGTGGCTCTTCATTTTCTATATCTTTAGATGAATATTAAACTTTTTGTATGCTTTGGAATATTAGCTTGAGAGATTATGATTATACTCCAGACTCCATGCATCGATTGTATTTAAATCCTTCGTAAGTACAAAGTTCAATTCAAGTGAATATCAAAATTTATTTACTGTGCCCTCGTTTTTCTTGCGAGGGGGCTAGGATCTCAACCAGTTTATTGAATTATAAATAGGTACATCTTAATACTTTTTAACAATAACTATAACAAAGATTTATTTAACTTAATAAATAGCTGGTATCAGTTGTGGCGCAGCACAAGCGTGCGACTAAACTCGACAGGTTGTAGATTCGATTCCCATTCGAGGCAAATTAACTATTCAATATTTTCATTTCCCGTCAACACGACAATAACAACTTATTAGTAACTAGTAAAAATGACATGAGTTTCGTTCGTCGTTCTTTATAAAATAAATATATTCTGTTGTTACTATTTATTCATAACCACATACATGGTAGGTACCTACTACAATATAATATGGTTTTAAATTAGCAATTTTTCAAGTTTTTATGAATTATTAAATTCTGATAGAAAAAAGCTGAAAGAACAAAGGATTATTTGGTTCTTATTTAATTAAAACATGAAAATATTCTAAAAAAGCAACAAGCAAGGTATGTAGAGAAAACCGTTCTCAAAGAAAATTAAAATATAAAAGAAAATGGAATATAATTCATTCGTGTTAGTGGGAATCGAACCCACACAACCATCGCCGCTGCACCACGACAACCTCGAAATATTAATTGTAAAATTGCGTCACACGAGACAATTATGAGAAATTAGTCCGTATAATTTCCTAAGGTGACGCAGTTACCATTACGATTGTAGCACTTAAATGTTATCGCTATAGAAAGTTTATGGGTTCCATACAAACTACTAAATCAACATACCATTTTTTTTTTCTTTATAATGCAAGTGATCATCACGTGAAATCACTTACAGGAGCTCGTGTTTCGCGCGTGGTCAATTTATATAATTTCGCCAGTTATGCAGTTACTTGTATTTTACCGAATTTAAAACTAGTTAATACATGCAGCTTTGCTTGTGTGGTTAAAAGCTCATCGCTGGATATGACACATTTTACGGAACAAACCTATTCTAGATGCCTGACCTCAGACTAGAGATGAATCTTACCGCAGGCACAGTGGGCTACATCGAAACGATAAACGTCATGTAATATAAACTACTAGTGGATTAATAAAATAATATTAATTTATCGATTCCAAACGTCGATTTAGGTGTCGGACGTATTATATACCGCATCGCTTATCCTATCGTACAGCATACGGGTATAGAGAACCTCAACTACAAAACGAAAGCACTGTCTTACTATCAATCCTAAGTAAATAAAGATGTTTTTGTTGCCCAGTGTATTCCCCATAAAGCAGGGTAGGCAGTATGAGTTTTATTTCGTTCCCCAATTTGGGAGTCATTACGTCTTGAGTAGTGGAACGTAATGGCACGTTTTATTTTCTAAAGCCGAGGAAATTAAAATAATTCATTTTGGCGAATAGGAATTGAATCCAGAACTGTTAAGTTTACACACAAACGCTGTGCTCTGCAAAGGCAAACTACAACCACAAGCATCTCGATGGCGTCTTTCGTTTATATGCAAACTCATCTGACCTTTGTGAATAAAAATGTAAAACATTTTTAAGTTTCGTATGCTTTTTATTCGAGTGAACAAAGCAAGATATTATAATCGTTTACGAAATTTTCTTTTATATCGACTTTTTAAAACATTCAATTAAATCTGTTTTTCTTATATTTTTTGTGGAAACAAAAATATAATGCAGTAAGCGTTTAAACTTTTAAACATTTGTGTAAAATGGCTTATATCTAACAATTGTGAAAATTCTGAGTCAAAAAGATTTACAAATTTTTTCGCAGCCTTGCATGAACTGCAAATCTATACTATAAAAAATCTGGAATCTTTAAAATAAAAACAGAAGATACATTAAAATAAAATTATAGTTTAATAGGTACATTTCATTAATTATTAAATATCTGCGTAAGTAGAAATAGAAACGTTGTATTACATACTTTATTAAGGTGAAAGTTTTTATCTATAGGTAATGTATACATGTGATGGTAGGCAAAAGTAATATAACTCTTGTTCCGACAAAACTTATTATGAAATTATACAAAATCTTTATATAAATTATAGTATATGGTATCCTAATGTATAAACTATATAACTGAAAAGTTTTATCTAAATGCATTCAGTAGCTTATATGTGCAAGTGGAATAAACCTTCATCGATCCTCGCAAACTTACATTTATGATATTAAGTAGGATATTTATCATATTATCACTCACAATACTTTTGTTATACAAAAATATTATCATATATTAGGTACCTTTAATCGATTGTATCAGTCAATATAAATCTAAACAATCTAGAGAATTGTCCTTTATTTCTATACAATAGGTAAACAATAGTATTAGATACAACAAGACGGACAAGGCCGGTGCAATCGATGGATTGCTCTGATAGAACAGGGAGTGGCGTAGTGAGAGTGTCGTAGGTAGTCAACACACATTTATGTTGTTTATGCCTGACAAAGGTTTTGGACTTTATCGTTCGTACTTAATACTCGATAATCGTTTTCGGATTATCGATAAAGCGAGAGCGCTATGATGCGTGACCTAATCACTGAAATTGAATGACGCTTCTGGAAAATTCTGGCGGGAAACGGTCGCCAGCATTCAGCAGGATGACGGCCATTACTGCGATTGTCCCGCCATTCTGTCGGATTGCTACCATTGTACTCCTTTTTATTCTATTTTGATTCTTACTCGTGTTTGTTATCAATTTTGAGTAACTATGGATTCTTTGTGAATAAATAAATACGTTTTTTTTATAAATGAATAACCAAATTATTAAAACGACAGTGAACTCCTCAGTTGGTGTTACTTCGGGCGAGGTCGCAGTAATAACTAGATTTCATATAAATCATTAGTAATAAGAGCAAGGGTCACACTATATTTAGTAGCGTACAAAATCAATATACCTACCTATAAATAAAATCCATTCACCTCACGCGACATTTTAAATATGTCAATTACCGATCGTTATTTTATAATGACTCGTCTAGCTTTCTTACATTTATTAAAACCATTTATCAGTTAATTAAAAACTGTAATACTACCATATGGACATAAACATCTACAGATCATGGACATCTTGATACAATCTGTTTTATTGTTGCCGTGTTATTGTTTGCAGTTTCCAATTA
This sequence comes from Heliconius ethilla aerotome, assembly GCA_001485985.1. Lineage (NCBI taxonomy): Eukaryota > Metazoa > Arthropoda > Insecta > Lepidoptera > Nymphalidae > Heliconius > Heliconius ethilla. The sequence continues at coordinate 2,219 of FAPJ01011522.1, read as the reverse complement.
GCATAGTAGATCTAATCTTACGGCTAACAAGTGTAGCACGTTGTCAATAACTGTTAAATACGCTAATCTCAAGAATTACAAACACCTAAGTCAGTTCAAAATTATCTCCTTTTAATTTCAATGGGAGATGTTGATCATCTCCGGATTGCCGTTACAAATTTTCTAAGTGAAAAATCTATTACAATATACATTTATTTAAACTTTTCGTTAACACTGAGTAGATTTAATACTGATATAATTTTTGATGAGATCTGCCACTGAAAGACAGCGGTGAACAGAATGTCTTGAGTCTCGACTTAGGTTCTCCCTACCTGCACTGCTACGCGAAAATTTTTATAAAATTGAAGCATAATTACATTTTTTTAATATAATTCATTTGTTCTTTACAGAAACTGTTATCATGGGAGCTTTTAATCTTTTGTAAATTGAAACCGCTAAAAGTCTAACAAAATGGGAAGAATTACCACATTTCTCCTCTGCCTGATCGCCACACACTGCTATGGATTTAACGGAGACAGTTTTGAGTTGGAGTGTCCCGACGAATGCGATTGCCACTACTTTAGAATCAATTGGGTGACCGATTGTTCAGAGAGCAACCTCACAGAGATACCCTATGATGAACTAAGCCTAAGTGTTTACATCTTAGATCTAAACGGGAATAACATAACCAGTTTACAGCCTTTTCCAAATGATATAAAGATGAGGAGACTACAAATAGCGAATAATCGATTGACCAGAATAGAACGAGACGCATTTAAGGGACTTGATTATTTGATAGATATCGATTTGTCTGGAAACAATATCAATTATATCAATCCGGAAGCGTTCTTGTAAGTATTGTAGCTATTTTTTTTATATTAGTAGGATAGTAAACTAAAAATTATATTTATAAAGATTTAATAAAAAATATCTACGTTCATCGATACTCATTTCATTACTAATATTTTCAGATTAGTGATTTACTTTTAAGGCTTCTAAGGTTTACTTAATTTGTATTAGAACTAGACTAACGCTAAGAGTGCCGCTAACTTATTGAATTAAAGTGTAATCTCGTTTAATAATTGCCTTGTTCCGCCAATTAGTCACATCCCATTCGCTTGTACCTAGCTTGCCAACTATGCAAATAATAATATAAATAAATAATTTCTTAGTTATTTCAAAATACCACTATTTATCATATACTGTACTTGAGTTGAAGAGTTTGTTCGTGGGTTCGTATCCCACGTGGGAAGTTCAATTTTTTTTTTTCATTTTAAAAGTGTGGTGCTGGGTTTCCAATGTTAGAGACATTGTTTGAATAATAAGTTAACGAGAGTAGTGTCATCAATCTACTTAATTATTATTCTTATAATAGTTCCCTACAACATGTCTCGCAAAATAAGAATAAACAATGATTTTGCTATTTCTATATTTGGATATTAAAATTAATAAAAAATCATTATTAAATTATAATTTAATTTACAATATATTATATTAATGTAATATAACTTTTCAAATCAACTGGAAGCCTTGTTTACAATTTTCCTGCCGTGCTACTCGGCCACACAATGGCCGTTGAAATTGAGCAAATTACTTTAAAGTTGTTGCGCCGTCAATTGTGGCTCGTGGTCGTGAGGCAGATATTAGATAATAGTCGGGTTGAGAATGCAAATTCAATTACTGGATAGATTACGTTTTATAAACTGTGATGCCGTGATTATCATTTTAACCTATAAGTACCTATACAGAACCAGGACGTACAGAACAAGATGTTTTCATTCGATGACGACTGTGAATGATGTTTTTGTACATTTAGCTTAATAGTATAAAATCAAAGTAAAATATTATAATTAAGATGGAGCTGAGTTTGAACACGTCTTTTTAAAACCATTCAAGTGCTTTATCCAATTAAGCTGTATGATATTAAAAGCTTCTTCAGGTTAATAATAGAAACAACCATTCGGTTCCAACACTCTACTGATTGATACCACTGTGCCGTAAAGTAACTGTATTTGTCGAGGCTCAGGCAAGGAATGAATCCCGACTATTTTTTTTTTTGGTTTTGAGGTTAATGCTGTTA
>FAPJ01011484.1:0-12649 GCA_001485985.1 Heliconius ethilla aerotome | reverse complement strand
AAAAAACACAAAATGTCAACTCTAAGTGATGAATAAGTCTCTCGTGAAAGCCATACACGTACATGACACAATCTTCCGCTAAAAACAATTCCATGTATCCAATTATATAAACGTTTTTAGCATCAATTCGTCAAAATCAAACTGACGACCTCATTAGTATCATATATACCTCATAACGTAGGCACATTGTACGGACCTAATATTTTCAAGAGGGAACGTAGAGGAGGGTTATATTACATATAATCGTAACATTCTTTCTTTAGCTTCATCCTAAGTCCCATACGTGAAAGTGTCGGCAAAGAAAACCTAGTGTTAAGACTTTCCGTTTCTCTTTCTGGGTTTTGTTTTCTTATCAAAGTATTATTACTCTAAAAAAAACTCATTATCATCTTTGAATATCATCTTTGGGCTGGTACATCCTAGTATCAGGTTGAACCATGTAATTCCATTCAACGTAGAGAGACGTCTTCTCGCTATGCGTTCTCTTACTGCAATTGTCATAAAAAGTGTTCTGTGGAACCGTTTGACCTGATATCTGGCACCGAATTTTTTAACTGTACAAGCTTAAATACCATTCAGATTGTGGGACCATTTGAACAAGTTGGACTCCACTATTCTGTAGGAACTTACTTTCACTTTTTCTTTCACGTGACACACAATCGTGGAATGGCCTACCTGCGGCATCTCCGTCCACCTTCAAGGCCGGTACCGCACCTGCTGCTCCTCTGATCACTTACCATCAAATGACCCGTACTCTTGTTTGCCTTGTCTTTTTCCATAAAAAATGTGACAATGTCGTTATAGTAATTATATTTAATATATTATATGTAAACACTCTTTTCTTGTAAGAGAAAAATAAATTAAACTTTAATTTAGCAAAAGCTACAAAAACTAAAAGAAATATTTAAATTATATTAACACACATTATTGTTAAAACGTCACTACAAAAATATTTTGTTATAGAAAAAATATTTTTAAAAAACATTTTTAAAGCAGCTGATAGAGGTGTTATGTTTCACCATCGATTTTGTATAAGCCTTGAGTCCCGTCGAGATTTTATAAAGGGGAGCTTATGGATACGTTAACACCTGATTTAGCTATAACATGCTTTTACTTTTTATAGGTTTAGTTATTTTTTTAATTTCTCTGACTGTAAACCTGATGGTAGTGGGTTTGGTTCCCAATCAGGGGAATGGTTATTTTCATTTTCTCCTTCTGGTATGCAAAGCGCGATGTTGAATCTTTGCCGCTGATCGGGAGTGTGAAATTCCAAATTGTTGTCTAGTCTTAGTCCCCTTTATGAGAACCGAACCTGCAATCCTTGTGTATACATTCTAATACTTGGCAACCGTTCCACGATGGCGTTGTTTTTGAATATTGTATTAATATTATGTCTTTGAAATGTAGTCGAGTCATATAAACCTTACCCTCAGTAGTTGGTAATTCAAAAGTAGTGTCAGTCTAGACTAGACTACGCTACAAAGACATATACATAAATATTTATCTACTTACATTTAGAAGATTTCAACAACCTATCAAAAGTCTAAAGCAACACCATCCAAAGCTAACAAAAACAAACCCAAGCGCGCAAAGATCCACAAAACTATTGAGCGAAAATCGAAGTTTTAAACATTAATTCCGCATTGTGCAACTGACAACACACAACATTTTGTATGTTAGCGGGACTATATTTATATAGCAACCAACAAGCAATCGTCATCTCGTCTGCACTCAACCCCGTTCATTTCGCTTTAATTTTCCAAAACCCATCTCCGGGGAAAACAAAAGGCGGCGCCATTTCACGCGGTCCAAACCGACCGAACAATGGTTTTCTACCATTCTACTATACGTTCATAGGTATAGCAACACTGGCCTGTCAAACATACGTCCGTCTCGCTCGCGCGAAGGGGACTCCCCGATCCGAAAGCGTGGTAATGTCGCATGCGGTTCTTTTAATTTTCGAATGCGGTTTGTTCGGATTGCTGTGAGTGCATTTGCTCTTTTACTTTTTATGGTGATCGATGTCAGGAATGAACGCTCCAAATAAATACGTGCTTCTTTTTTCTTCTTTCTATTAAACGATACTCAATATATCTAGGTTGTGCGTCTGCTTTTATTTAAAAGAGTATTTGTGTTGATAGAAAATTGAAAACTAACATTTCAATTGAAAATCAGCTATAAAATGTTGTATAGACTCGGCTTATCTCAGATGTTTGAACATTTGTTGTCAATACACAATGGAATCATTATTGATCGAAGAAAGTCGAATGTTAATTAGATATATCAAGTTTTACATACTTAGCAATAGACTAGTAAATTTAAAAAGTGCTTATATAAAGAACTTTCTAACAATTAATGACATCATTCTATATACAAAAACATATTCATAAGCGACAAATATAAGACAACGGCCCATTTATTAATTTCTAAACACAATTCCATATTCATAAACTGCTTAACTAGTAAGCGTTTGTGTAAACAGCAAGCGAACGGTAACAAAGGATTACCTGATATGGCTTCTAAAATCAATGAGAATCACTGCTCAAAACTACCATTTATTAAGACCTCCTTTATTATAAGTTATTTCCACTAACTAAGTCCAAGTTAGACTGGATAGTGGTCTCAAAAAATGGGGTAAGCTAATTTCAACGTTATGTTTTCAGTGTTAAAGATCAATTTGGCAGTCGATGGAGGGAATGTTCCCGTTTCGGTTGTAGTGATTCATTCAACGGCGTTGATGACATTTGAATTCACGCCTCCGTCCGTCGGTTTGACATTTCTATTTGCCTATACGAATAGTTGAGTGTTAAATAAATCTAATTTAAATATTCTATTATATTGTAATAGCTTCTGTACTACAGAAATATAAATAGAATTGAAAAGAAAACGAGTCCCATTTTTTCGTAGAAGTTGCTTAAATACTAAGACGGTGGACGTTACAGAATATGGCGGTCTGTGTTCCGTCGTTACTAGTGAGGTACCGCTAGGAATAAAGCGTAAAGTTGAAAAAAGTTGTAGATCGGATTTGGAATCCGTAACCACCATAGACGTACTTAAATCCATGACTTTCATTGCCTTTCTTTTTAATTATAGGTACAGTATGTAAAAACGTTCACGTATTAACTTGTTTATTTACTTTTTACAATAACTCAAATTTATTTTATAACATAAATTGTGAGGTTTGCATATAAAAATATTGAACAATACAATATATTTTATATAAAATTTATAGTAATACACCCATTTACATTTCATCGTAATGTTTGTTTTTAATTAGTCTTCTACGGCTTCCGTGTTCATTAAACTCCTAACAAGAAACACCGCCAAATTGCCCAATCACGGGCGTAATGGCGTAAAATCCTTCGATTAGATTAATAATGTAATTGGATCGAAATCGTATTTGAAATAACAAGTCGATTTGTAGAGAAACCTTTTAAAGGTACGATAAACTATTTATGGCTGTTTAATAGGTAACAGAGGAAACGATTGTATAAAAATATTCTTAAGTGATCCTTTCTTCAATTCGATTATAGTTATTACACGAGATAGACATTACGGAAAAAAGAAAGCTTATATTATTTTACTTTTAAAAAAATATTATTATTTTGTTCAATAATTATTAGAAAGAAATATTAGTAATAGTGTGTATGCAGGGCTAAAAATAATATTTTGTTACAGAAGACTCAACGACTAACGAGGATGGATCAGCAGCGGGTTCACCAAGACCACGCAGTCCACCTCGTGCTCCTTCTCCTCCGTCGCCGTCACGCTCCTCTCCACGCTCACCGCGTCTGCACCCTGCTCTCTATCCTCAACAACCTGATGCACAAGATTCCGACCCAGATGTTGATGAAAGTGATGACTTTGACAAAGACGAAAAAAGAGATCCCACCTCCAGCTTGGGCAAGAGAAAGAAAAAGACTCGAACAGTTTTCTCTCGTTCCCAAGTTTTCCAGCTGGAATCAACCTTCGATATGAAGAGATATCTCAGCAGCTCTGAGCGAGCTGGCCTTGCCGCCAGTCTTCACCTCACAGAGACTCAGGTCAAAATATGGTTTCAAAATAGACGGAATAAGTGGAAGAGGCAGCTAGCGGCGGAATTAGAGGCCGCTAACATGGCACATGCAGCTCAAAGATTGGTGAGAGTGCCAATTTTGTACCATGAATCAAGACCGACTTCGATGCCTCACACACCATTGCCGATACATCCACAGTTTTCGAACGATACTGGGATGTACTTCCCGCAGCAAGCCCCACAGCAGTTGCAGCCTCTGCCTGCATCCCCTGTAACCTCCAGAGCACCTCTATCTAGTCTAGTGTAGTGTCCGCTTGAGGTCGCGCGACAAAGCGACGCGGCTGAAGAACATGGAAAGAGAAATTAAATAAAAACATTTTTTAACGGCGCGGACTAGTCATACCAGTGAGTGTCATAGCTATCAAATGCCAAATTAATATTTGTATTTTGTAATTGATATTTTAGTTGTGAGTAGATATAATAGAATAAATGTAACGTACAAAATCGTTGTCATTCCACATTGTATATTATTGTAAATAGAAAATGTTTTAATATCTTCTTGTATTTATTCTGTGCTAAGCTAGCTAATATTGTAAATAGATTTAGTGGAATCTGTGGGCGGAGTGCTTCTTGCAATGTGCTATTGTTTCATTATTATTGAGCAAATCTTGTGAATTTCAAATATAGTTTGCGATTACTATTATAACTTAATTTAATAAGTAAATTTAAAATAAAATAAAATCTTTTCAATATGGACGAGCAAAGAAATTTTTGGAAGATTGAAAAATTGGTAGAAATATTTGTCAACGCTAGCAACCCAGACGATAGTCGGGTAATCTTTATTTTGTATAAAGTGTTGCCACATTGTCAATGTCACTCTATAAATGCTAGCCTAATGCTTGATTCTAAATATTAATGTTACGATAGAAGTTAACTATCTTTAAATTACATTGAACTACATATTATAATGACGCTGAGATAAGGGGATGAATAAAGAAATCACGCAATATTCAACTTGTTTTATTAAATAAATATATCATCGAGGAAAACGATAGCTTTTAAAAAAAATCCAATTATTTTTGACATTAATTGTCACAGATAAGCATTTAAAAATCATAAATAATTAAAATCGCCACAGCTTAAAAAAAGAAACAATCGTATAACCAAAAAGGGGTAAATTAAACATGCATAACGCTAAGTGTCGGCACACGCTAACAAACCAATGTTTCCGGTCAACACCGCGCGCTTCCTGTTCATTGTACGACGAGGGTGGATTACACGTTGACGGACTTTGATAACTATAGATAACTTTAGTTATAGCATACCCATTAATATTACTGTCGCATTAGTTGGCTTGGGGATAATTGAGAGTCCTAATAGATAAGTCTGTAATTAATGATGTAGATCGACAATTTTTTGAAATTGTGTTTAAAAATAGACTAAAACTTCAGTGGTTTTACATTTGTAAAAAAACATTTTAATAGAGACAACTGTTTAGAAATATTTAAATAAACGAATAAGAAACATATAATATTTTTGATAAGTTAAAATACACATTGTTTAGTGTGTATGTTTTGTTATAAAAGACCAAAACTAAAAACCAGTGTTTAGCTATATAACAGAGTAAATATAGTATTAAGACTTAAGTTGGCTCAAATCTTCTTACCAGAAAGAGAGAAAGAGAGATTCTAACCCATAACTATTGAGTTTTTAGTTAGACACTGACACTGCGCCATGACGGCCAGAAATTTATGAACAACTTACAATATTGGTGGCAATAATTTTAGGTAAGAAGATTTATATTGCAGGCTAGTCCTCTGCCTTCCCTGCTGCCTGTGGGATATATGAAATAAGTTTTTTTTTTATTTCTTTTTCTATTTTACAGAAAAACGGAGAAAATCTTTGGGCGTTACTCTACGTTCTTTCCTATCCGACCAGTTAACAGACAGCTCTTTGAATGTCGGAAATTATATCAGGATATTATGACCAAACTAATAAAATATATAAATACATCAAATCTGTGTTACATGTAATACCAAAGTTAATAAGAAACCGTGGCGCTAAGTTCCGCCACTCAACACACAACGTCTTCTAATTTGGGCTGTGCGAACAAAGTGTCTTAATACGAGTTTCCCTCTGCCTACCCTGCTGTATGCGGGATATAGTATAAAGTTAAAAAAAACATAATTTTTATACATTTAGTTAAATTAAAAACGTTTCAATTTGAACATTCCATATTATCTAATGCCCACAAAATTCTACACCCTTATCGTTATGTAAAGATATCTATTTAATTAAGCGATTCGCGATATTAATTCGATTATGACTCGTCGTAAAAAAGCTAAAACAGACTTTTGCCGCGCAAACGACGTGCCGTCACGGAACCAGTGTAATAAACCAATTTGGTTTTTATAGCGCGGTAATACAGATTAAATTGCTTTATCACAACCTTTCTAATTACCGTACAAAATTGCACGCCATTGAAACTGTCTGTTTAAAAATAAACCTTAAATTTAGGAGATAAAGTTTAATTTGATGTGACCGTTTTGTAAAACTAATCTAGCACTTTCAATCAAATTAGCGTGAACGAATTCTTACTTTACATTGAAGAGATAAGATTGATTTTTGAATGGCGTTTAAATTGTAAGTATTGTAAGTAGTGTCATCTATCGGCAGTTAGATGGAGTTAGGTGGGGAATTTTAATTTAATTAAAAAGTGAACGGTTTTTGTGACGCGTGCCCCCAAGTGTTGCCACGTGGCCACTGATTTTTAACTGTTATTTTCATTATTGAAATTGTATTTTAAACGCGTTTTTTTTAATGTTTTTTTCAATTTCTTTATCTGATTGTTGATTTTGTTTTGATTTATGTTGTTTTAATAGCATATTTTTTTCAGTGAAAAAAATTGAAGTTAAAAGATTGAAATAAAGATTTTATCTAAGTCGATAGGAAATGGAATACTTACTTATAAAGCTTACAAAATCTCATATTGACTTTTTATAATAAAATACGCAAACTTAGTTAATGCATGCTGTAATGATTTAATAGTTAAATCTAAAATGTTTCATTGTAAGGTAACCTTTATAGTAAAACCATGTGATAATAATTCCTATTTTATATTTATACATTTACTAATTCAAATTTGATATTAAAATTTTATATTTTTTTATCGTGGCACAGAGGGATAGACTTAAACACGAAGATCATAAATCCAAATCAGGTTTAGTGGAATTTAAATGAATAATAATAAGCCCTCAATCTTATTACACAAGGCGCTTTAGTTCCACTCCTCAACTTCCTTCAATGCATCTCATCATCAGCATACATCCATTGTAAAACTAAAAAATGGAAGTCCTAGTTAACTTATAATACCTACTAAAGAGGCTTCAATTGGCCGAAGTCGAAATAATAACAATTCTATGAATGTATTGACTTGTCTGTACGAGATCGACAGTTATGAGTTCGAATTCCATTTTGGTGAATAATCATATAGGGCGTGTTAGACAATGTTTACTCAGCATTGTCATTGTTATTGAAGGATAATACGTGAAATTAAAGAAGAATCACGTAATGTTAGATTAATGTAAATAAGCTCGAGAAATAAGAAATTCTATAATTTAATATATTTAAATACAATAAAAAAAGGTTAATATTAAAAGTAGAAATATTTGTTTACTTTGAACCACTTTTTCACTGGTTTTGTGTAAGTGACACGGCAGGTCTATTAATTTCCTTTCATTTAGCACTTTCCTAGTAGACAAAAGTTCAATATTGATACTAAATTAAAAGCTAACAAACAATACACGACCTTAATCTACTTAAAAACTTAAATACAATTTATCAATAGTAATATTTATAGCTATTAATTAGCAGATTCACTAAATTTATAGAATTTTGTGTAATGGTTATAAAAATTAAAGAGATCCCATTAATTACTGAGTAATTTAGTTCAAATGTCATATATCCTGCTGTCAAACGTGACAGATAAGCGAAATGGCCGCTAATGGCCGGCTCGCTGTCAACCATGTTTGTTTTTAATACTTGTAATTATTCAAATTTCGAACGGCAGATGCGTTCGGATACGTTAATCGAATTTCAACGCGTGCTCGTTTAGTTGTACTTGAAAATATTTGAGCGATATCAAACCTTTTTAGGTAGACATAAGCGATATTTCATGTAAAATGATTTATTTAGTTTTTTAAGGTAAATTATAATTTGTTATGGATCTTATTTTGAGGAATATAATGGTAAAAAAAACGGCCAATTACATTTGGTTCGCAGGAAAGTAATGATGTGTTTAATTAAAAGTTTGTAGTGCATCAATTAAATTGGTTAATGACTCGTGAACGTCGATGATACTAACTAATCTGCATCGTTAAAGGAGGCCGCACGTTTATTTACGCCGTATGGCGGTAATTGTCAAAATATGTTTAAAATGATTACAAAATATATGATTTAGGTACATTTTCTATATTTTCTTAGGCTTCAAGGTGTATCTTACACATGGCAAGCTAAGCATAGGGGCTTTCATGCACCTTAAATATAAACATTCGCATTCGAACCTATAGGCATTGTGCTACCGTCAGTCTATAGAAATTTCATAATTTTTTTAGCTCCCGCATATGTAACGGTAGGCAGAGAAAATGTTACGAAGCTCCGTTTTCCACCTTTCACTCAATTTTCGTGACATGTCTTGTACGAGAGCGAGAGAATGGAAATAATTCATTCCCCTGAACGGGAAATGTGCCCGCAACCGTTGCGGGCTATTATAAATCTATGCATTCAATATAGCTATTATGAAATTTATTATATATACATAATCAAACCCACAGTCGAAGAAATACTTGAGGGTAAGTGATCTCAGCAATAATGAGCGGATGCCGTGCGAACCATGTTTTATGTATGCATAACCATAATATATTTCATTGTTAAGAGGCTTACTTTTAAACGACATTTAAAATATAATTTAGCATTTTAAATTTAAATTATAAAATAATTATTATAATTATAATTATTATATATAGTTTATTTTACTTCTAAAGGTGTTATAAGAAATTAAACGTATATGGCACTCAAAAAAGAACCTATCCGTTACACATTTTTTTTTCTATAATAGTAGACAGTATATTATAAGCAGTTGATTTCGCAGTCGAACATCGTTTGATAGTGAATGTGATGGTAGCGGTTCAATCTCCATTCGCAATTAAATATTTTGCCTGGAATTCTAGCGAAAAGAGGAGAACGGAGTGTCTTATCACTATCTTATCACTATCACTTTTATAACAATATCCTATATTACGAAAGCTTTAAGCTGAAATAAATAATAATTTGCATGTAAAATATATAAATCACTAATGGCGTAACAAAGAAAGAATATCATATAAGACAGAATAAGATTTACCTTATAAAAAAATGTTTTAATAAAAAAACATACAAGCCAACTTCTCCTTAACAAATTTCTAGGCATTAATAACACAAAGTGCTATCAAATACTTCAATATAGATCGTTAATATGTCGTTTGTATGAGCATAAAGACATCACTATTTAATATTACTAAATATGTTTATTTGAGGCCCGTCTTGGCACAGGGCACAAGCGTGCAACTGTAATCGCGACAGGTTGTGGGTTCGATTCCCACGTGAAAATATATTTCATTATAAATTAAATATTGATAATGAGGCCGCTCTTTGCCTAGGCAAAGAGCGGCGTTGAGGTCCGCCACTCAACTCGGTATGTCTCCTGAATTCGGAGGTAAGTGGGGAACGGAAGTGTTTTAATGGGAACGGAGTGAAAAAAAAATACGTGAAGCTCTCGTGCATCGCCTCGTGGGATCTGACTGTAACAGCGACGGATCGATTCATATTCGGAGGATTATTATATTTACGAGTAAGTGCTTAAAAGTTGGGGGGGAAAGCAGAAAATAAAGCATGCTTACACTAGGTTGCCTTTGCTTAGCTTGTTCTGCGGGATTTTTTTTATATAAGACAACTTTTAGCTTTTTAAATGGAAAATTTAAAGAAAAATCTCAAAGTAAATTAAATTGTGTTCTGGGTGATGAAGTAAAATTATCCAGTCATATTACAGATACCCTAAACATATAAAAAAACAAACGAGTTTAGTTAATTCAATACATTTGGGCTGTTATAATTATATTGCCAAAAACCGTGTAGATCATTCGCTTAGATATATCTGTTACATAAATTTTAACTGGACGGTTGCCAGAGGGTCAAAACTAAAAGTGGCTATCCCGAATTTTCAAGCCCAATTTTTAAATAAGATCATAAATTATGTCGTTTGTGAGTGGTCAGTTTACCAACTATTTAAACGCGATTGTGGGTTCGATTTTCACTCAGAGAAATAAATTATTTTGATTTCTTCGCTCTAGTAATGAGAAAAAGATACAATCTTGAAAATAGATAAAATACTAAATAGTCTAATAGATAAAAACTAAATAAAGCAGTTTCCAAGAGGTACGTACGGGTTCGAGTCGCCCGTTGCGGTTATAATTTACTTAAAAAAGTAATAGGATTCAAGTAAAGCTTATTATTATTATATTTTTTAAATTGAATTACAACAATGTTTTTCTTTGCTTATATAATAAATAGACTAAATAAAATACATATCATAATATTCAATATCGAAAGTCAGTAACAACAGTCAATCTAACATATTTAACATGACAATGCAAACAGACCGGCCGTTGGCGTATCTCGGTTAGATCTCAGTTGGTAGATAATTATCAAATTTTCGATGCGCGCGCGCAGTAATTTTGACTTTCGCCCCAATTTGATGGGACGACTAACAAATGTGGTTATATTTACGGATGGACCTCACGCGATAATATTTAATCATTAGTGTGACAATTTTTATAGATATTTTTTTATATAAAAATACCTTGTATACCACTTTATTTTATAACTTTTATTCTTTGAAGAGGAAGTAACGTAATGTAACTTGGCTTCAAATTATAATAAAATGTATAAAATCAGTTTCACGCTCCAATTATGGAGGTATTGTGTGTTGAGTGGTGGAACTTAACGCCGTGCTTTGCATCGTCAACAAAGCGAAGAAAAGATAATAATAAATATTTCATTTTCTCGAGAGGGGATGGATCGCACCGAGAAAAGTCACCTATTTTTAAGATATATATATAGTGAGTTGTGGATCTTAACGCCGCGCTATGTCTTATAATACATTCTCCTGTGTGAAAAAATAATTTACAACTGTCACGTTAACAGTCAAAGGTCGTGTCGCTGTGCTACTACAGCCTCGACTCTACTACGAGATCAACTCTGGGCGTGTTATAATCTAAATAGAAAATTAAAACATAAAGAAAACCTACTTTTATATAACTAATGAGTTCTAATTCTATTTAAGTTAAGAACATTGTTAAATCACGTAAAAGCAACTTAAACGGTTGTGCATCGTTCCCGTATACTAGTTGTAACAAGATTAGCTGTCCACGCAAATAGCATTTATAATCCTATATACTGAAGCAGTAAATTTAATAGTAAATGGTTAGGTTAATGTGTGTTGAGAAAGGAAGTAGTGATTTTTTATTCCGCTATCTTTTTTCTCTGCCAATTATGGTTATATTCGTATTGAAGTAAGTTATGGAACGCGACGGTTGTGAGTTTCGAGTTGGAGAAATTTCTTATTTTTGTCTTTGTTCTATATTCTTGAGGCCAGTCGTGGCGAAGGAGGTTGAAGGTTCGATTCCCATTCCCGAATTTATTGATATTTTAATTTCGGAATATATTCAGGTACTCTGTGCTTACCTAGCTAGATTCGAAATAAATAATATAGCTAAATAAATAATATTGCAGTATATAATTATTGTTTCATACAGAATTATATATGAGAATTCTGCTTTTGAAGACTTCCTGGAAGGCATGTATAAAGAGGTTGATGACAGTGGACAGAGACAGTGGAGGCGAAAGAGGTATGTGAATAAATAAAACGCGGCGTTGAATTCCACCGAACAACGCGAATAGCTTTTAAAATGGTCAGAAAGTATTACCTATGTGTATGAGATGTGCATTTTTAATAAACACAGTATGTCTATTTTAGCCGTTTAGAACTCGAAAGATAGAAAAGGGAAAGATCTCGTAATACCGTAACCGTAAACCGTATCTCATTCCAACCAGTCAACCGTTAATTCAAGAAATTAGTCGCATTTCCATACATTAACTCTAACTAATAAATTTCTTTTTAATACAATCTATTATAATTGTGTTTTGGGTTTTGCATATATTATCTTCTAATTATACACGAACGGACAGACAAATGTTTGTAGATAACATTATTTTGAAAGAACAACTTTAATTGTTAATTAATGTTTTATGCAGTTCAAAGTGTTTTTTGGTGATAATTTATTTTGTTTTGATAAAAACTGAATTGTAATCTTTCTAATATGATGATAAACCTATTTTATAACAAAGAACGACGTTGAGTTTCGTCACTCAACACACAATGTTATAAAAAATTGAACAGCTAGTGAAATAAAAACAAAAATATAAAAAAAACCATGTCTTTTATTCAAATTAAAAAAAAAATTCAAATTCAAATTCAAAATATTCTTTATTCAAATAAACTTATTATAAGCACTTTTGAATCGTCGAATGAACATATAA
>FAPJ01011463.1:2470-12891 GCA_001485985.1 Heliconius ethilla aerotome | reverse complement strand
TAATTAGATCTCGAATAACTTTTGTAAGACGACCATAATATAAAAAATGTTCATGCAAATCAGTGAACAGAACAGTTGATGAGTCAAGAAGCACTGAAGATATACTGAGGAGCTGAACTGGTGAATTCTTGATAGATCATCGGGAGTGGGACTATTTTTATATGCTGGATGCATTTCTTGGAGAATTACTATTCAAAAAATATTAATTATAAAATACGAGTTTATTGTCTTATTTCCCGCAACATCAAATACAATATCTCTAAATAAAAAAATATGATGTCATCATTAATTTAAATATTATAAAACTACAATATCTATGTTGACCCCCTTCCCGGAAGATATGTGTCAAGATAAAATAATGTTAAGTATGACATTTTCTCTCAATAAAGGCCTGTTTAGTATAATTATTATATAGAAAATTGAAAATATACGCACCAGAAACGACTTTTTAAGAGAAAATGTCAGTAGAAATTATTTAACTACGCATGAACCAATAGTATGATATTTCCGATATCCGCTTAAGACCACCATCCAAATAACAAAAATAACGTTTTAGGCAAATATTACATGTGGCCAATAGCGTCACGTTATTTGGGAGCCATCTTATTATCCCCACCTAAGCACCCGTTTTGAGATAAATCACGCGTCATTCGTCTCTGTAATTGCTGGTGTGCGGTTGTGTTGGTTGGTTATATACATTACTATTAAGTATTGTTAAGTGTTAACAGAACCAATTTTATAATTATAATACTATTTAAAAAAAGTAAATATTGAATAATAAATAATAATAATAAATATTTTTTTTTAAACAAATTGTTGTTTTCTCTGATAGTATCTAACAAATTCATTACGTAAATACATTTTATATGAAAATTATTTTATTCAAGAGGTATGTAGTTATTTGTTACTTTTTTTTGTTTTATATACAATAGTAGGTTTTTTGTTGTTAAACTAAAATGATTACTGTATGCTAAGATGATTTTGTAATATAGGAACATACTTTACGATTTTAAAATTATTACGTAAAATTTTATAACAAAAAAAAGACTTTTTTTCCTTTTATAGCACGCTGCATAATAATATTACAATGAAAATAAAACGATGATAAGATAACAACGGCAAAATAAGCAAAGCATTATCGCAATTCAAAATTTTATTTGATTTACTTTTAGTAAACTGGTAATTAAGTTTACTAGATTCTGAATAATTAAATAGGCATTTAATTTAATTTTTTTCCTACCAAGCTTAAATTCTTGCTTGCTTGTCTCATCCATTCCATTTCTTTATCTTTCAGTCTCATCGATTCAGTTTCATGAACAATTATAAAATACATATTATAGTTAGCTATAATATGTTTTATTACAGTTTGAACTTTTTCCAAATGATCTTTCCAAATGGTCCATGACAAAACTTTCTTTTATACCGATAATTATGCGTTCTTTGACTTTTTCGTTTAACCAAAACTAAATCTTCTACGCACCTATATACCTACATGTTGAATGATAGAGGTCGCAAAATTCGCTATTGGAGTTTTTTGTATTCTTTTTATTTCTACTAATTATTAATGATCACATTTTTCATTTGATAAATGTATATTACATTGTTATATCTCGCAATTTTTATTATTCAAGGTTGACTGAAACAAAGTAAAGTACACTATAGCAAAATGAATAGCGTATTGCCACATATTCTTCTCTGGTTTGACGTTAATAATGTTAAAATCCAAAATAAACTATAATAACTTAAGACTAGTTAACAAATTTAACAAATTTTTGTCTTATAATTAAAGAGGGACCTTTCAATGTGACGAAATTAACAGTGTTCTTCTCATCCAAGTGAAACTATAGATTGGAATCTATTGGACCTTGGAAGATCCTGTGCAATTTCTGCTGGAAACTTTTACTTGCAGATAAATTCAAATAAAAAATACAGACAAATTACAAACTCTGATACTGCTTGACTTGTTCATTTTAGCTAGTTTCATAGCATCCTATCTTAATTACTTAGATCATACATTCAATATTTACTTAATCGATTTATAAATTTAGAGCTCAAGATGTTCCTTGGAGATATTTTTAAATATACAGGTATATATATTATAAAAATCTGTTGGTCCAATAATAGATATCTATAGTCACTGTTATAATAAAATCAATGATAGACTCATGATAGGAACTAGAAGTAAACATAATCTTGTAATGCCTACTTAAAAGGTTATAATTACTGTAAAAGCAATAAGTACTAACAAGTGAAACCTTATTATTATTTGGGAATAATTACAATATAAAATGTATATAATATAATAACAATTGATTCTCATGCAGGCAGTCCATATAATTATTATGAGTGGTAATTATAACATTAACATTACCAAAAGCAACTGTTGAGTTTATTACCGGCTCTTTTTACCTGGCCTGCCAATATCGATTGTAGCTTTATATGAGAATATATTATCAAAGTTTTTTTATTGTCTATGTATTTACATTGGAAAGCCTTTAATATCCAAAACATGATATAATGATAGCTACTATTTATGCATAAATAAAATGAAATGGCAATTTAATTTGTAAATTATTTGTTGCTCCGTCCTCCTGATAAACAGCGCTATTAGAACGAAATTTTGGAAGGTAGTACTCCAGTAGAATGTGAGTGGACTCTTGCTGCAGGCTGCAAAGTCTCTTTGTAGAGATCACTCAGCTTGTGTCCGAGTAGAAGCTGGCATGTTGCCCTGGTTTGCCATCTAATCGGGTATTAAACAAAGGAGCTTGATTGTTCTATTTTTATTTGAATAGCTCTCTCCAAGGACTGAAGTAAAATAACATGAGAATGAAAGTAGGTGAGCAGTATCAATTGCCTGCTGTACGCAGAAGATTTAGTGCTCATTACATCATCAGATTGTGAATTGCAATCATTAGTCACCACTCTGAAAGAAGGATGTGAAAATAATGGTCTAAACCTAGTTCTGGTATTTGAAAAAAAAGTGTAAATGATAATAATATACTAAAACAAAGAAATGAAAATGTATATTTTGGAAGTATGTTCAGTAGAAATGGAAGATATGAGATGGATGTGGAAAGGCGTATTGCTGCGGTAACAGCGTTAATACCTTAGCTGTATTGATAAGACGACAAAACGTCAGCACAGCTTTTTATTTCGTTGTGCACAATGCAGTGTTGGCACTGATGCTGTTATACGACAGGAAACGTGGGTATTACAGAAAAAGAATGAAAGGAAGATGAATGATGAGGTATGCAGGGACCCTAGTGTTTGGTGCTTCGCTACAGGTATACAGCGTGAAACTAGATTATATTAATTTGTAAATTAATTTAATAAGTTCATTTAGTTCAGTTATCCTGGTTGTCTCGAAAGGAAGGTATACGCTCTTTTAAAATAGTATTATCAACGAATCCAGACATATGTACTCACTCAATAGACATATGTGTCTTGGATGTATTGAATAAAGGTTGAAAATATCCTTACATGATTTCCATATATTTATTAATGTATACAAGTAAGGCTAATAAAAGCGTGCTATATAAACAAGTTAACAAAATATCGATATAGATATTTTATCGTGCATAAGAACATATTCTAAGTGTTAAGACACTTCGTTTTCATCTTTCCGCCCGATGTCACAGCACCTCACAGTATCATTAATTAAAAATAAAGCCATAAACTAAAAAAAAAGAAAAATATATGTATCAAATATTTTTCCAAGTAGAGTATCATTCCAGTCAGTGCACAGAACATTTCGTTCGCCACATTCCTGAGCACGTTTGAAGCATAACCTAAACAGCTGATTTTAACGATATACTCTCGTCTCCTTTAGCGCGCAGTAAAACGCACAATAAAACAGAGAAAACTATAGTTTATGTGCTCTCTCCCAAATCACGCGGATGGCGTGCGTAACCTACATGCGGCCATTTCGAGATTTACGATCTGGGAAATGTGAGTTGGAGAGGGATGAAAATATTGCACTCTTTGCCGACCGTTAAATTTAACGTAACGGGCCCGCTGATACACCAAGCTCAGAGCTTTTTATAGCATACGCAAAACTTTAAGAATAAACCCCCCGTAAAAAAAGTTTGTCTATACTATCTGTCTCTACGTTGTGTCATAGCTCTCCAATTATACTGATTATTCCTTTAAAATTTATAATTTCCCAAAAAATAACGCAAATAAGCAAGTTTAATCTCAAAATTATCCCTACACTGGCGTTGTAACTCGCATACTAGCTCATTTGATTTCGTTTGTGTGTGTAAATTAAACTATTCGCTTGGGACTGCCGCGCATATAGCTTTCCCTTTTGTTTGACAGAGTTATGGGCGAGTTAGAGTGAGAAGTCGTAAATCGAGCTATGCGGCCCGAAGTGACATGTTTATGGGCGGAGAGCGCGAGTGGAGGGGGCACGGCAGTCGCGAGCATGGCGCCGTGGCAGGCACTGACTATGATATTAAATAAATTATGAAAAAATTTAGCATTTTTTTATTAAATTTAAATATTTAATTGGCACATCTTATATAATATTATTCACAATCTATGTTGTACAAGAGAAGTTTTTCGCATAGAAACATACCTAGAGTATAGATAATCTTAATTAATTAGATAACGTATTTCCGTAGCTGTCAAATAATTAAAATTTGTTGACATTTGTTTGAGTTTGCTTAAAAGCATTGTTTTTTTGTTGCATTTAATCAATTTTTATTTGAAACGGAAATAATTACGTACAGGCATTAATCACGAAAGAACAAAATTAGCTTCCTTATCTAAATATCTTTACTAGTCGGTAGCGATAGCAATTACTGGTTGAGTAATGTAGAGACACTTTATAAAAGTAATTAAAGTAGTGCTCGAGCCATTGAAGCGGGTCGTTCCACAGGTGGTGACTTAGCGGGATGCCCTTAATCCAATAAATTAAAGGCCCACTTCACACCAAATTCAGTTCCTAGTTAAATGACTTATGGACGCCGATGTAGCGATACGGGGTTTGTACTGGAAGGGACGAAGAATATTTTTGGTTATAATTTATTTTCGTTATTCTTTGACAATAATTATAACAAAAGTTATTTGTGTATAATAACTAAATATTAAGTTATACGTGTTTAGGCAATACTTTAAAAAATTTCAATATTGAGGCCAGTATCAATAATTAAATTATTATTAATACACTAAGTATCTAGTTATACCTAACAAGATATTTTGTTTTCTGTTATTTTTTCTTATAGTTGTTTCATAAATTACTTTCTATGATTATTTTTTTTAAATTTGTAATGTTCAAATAAAAAAATAATGTTATCAATTTCTTATCAATATTATTTTCTGTACTCATACTACGAGTAAATCTTCCAATACCGTAACAATGCGTAGGTACTATATAACAAAACAGATAATTTAGAGTCAATATGTAGATTAGTATACTTCATATACAAAAGCCCTGTGCTCTAATAGACGATTCCCCTGCAAGTCACGATGCGCACGCGCATATGGAAAGTTGACTGATATGAGTCAAGTGGTGACATCCGTGTCCCTTCTAGAGATATATTGTTTGTTAATATCTAATTTTTTATGTTATCTAGGTTTAAGTATTTAGTTTATTGTGTTATGAGTTATTATTGTTATGAATGTGGAATCTTTCAGTTAACTTTCAGTAATAAAATATTGTATTCAACGAATAATTTTTAACAATTATTTAAATTTAACTTATAGCTTTATTGAGTTAAATATCACTTTAAACAAAAACCTTAAAAATGCCTATATTGTTAACTAATAAATAACATATTAAAACTATGTTAACTTGTTAATTATATGGAAGGAAGAAATAAATTACATTAGGTATTATATCTAAACGTTATTAATACCTTCCTTATATTAGCAAACCACCAAGTTTCATCTGCTAACAAAAGAAAAACTCTCTCCATGTAGGTACCTAAGCTATGCATCGCCATCTATCTTTTTCCACAAAAGCCGGACATTATTGTTCGGTCCAAACACTCCTAAATCTTCGCAAAAGTAATATATTTTCGTTTTGCCCAGTGCGGTGTACGGTACATAGACGCCAGTCAGTGCGCTCCGGTACTTTTCTGTATCTACTAATGTTTTATACATCGCTCGTGTGCGCAGTAACTCTTGTACGGTATTCGTGGATCGGGGGCAATGGAAAAGTGCACTAATTTTTCTCTTCTTAGTTCATGTTTTTTTGAAATCTATGGGTTTTCGCTTAGAAAAGTTTAAACAAACATCGAGATTGATAGGAGTGGTTTGTCGCTTTTGCTGAGGCAAGTATTTTTGTGTAAAAATGTTTTGTAAATTTATTTTTTTGTAGATTATAAAGGTATATTCACCTTAATATATTTTATATGATAATTTGGGTATTGATATATCTAATTTAATTACATTTTGGAAACAAATTTCGCATATTTTAGGTACTCTGTACCTACCGAGTCTAAAAATTTTAAATAAATTAGCTGTACCAGTACTTTTTAACCTGCTGATGAACTCTTTTACCTTATCCACAAATCATAGAAGACTACTGATATTAAAAAACTTCCAAACGTAGTCTATCCTACTCATATTATCATAACCACGATATAAAGTCGCGACCAAAAACAAACTGTTTCATTCTCAGTATTACATAATGGATGCGCGTAATTTGAGAATAAGCCCCGTAAAGCAGCGTCAAAATATGTAAAGATTTTTATCTTTTCCGTAAAATGGCTTGGGAAAAAACATAAAGAAGGTGGTGTCACCTGATCCAGACAGGCGGGATTTATTGGGCCTCGTGTGGCCGTGGCCTTAGGTCGAGGCAGAGAGTTATGACGCTGGGAAATAATTTACCTACATGAAATAAAAGTAGGGCCACGGACAGTGATCGCGGGTGACTCAGTTTTTTTCGGCCTTTTCAAAAGTGTTACTTTGTTTTTTGATACGGCTCTTTAATTCATTGTGATGAATGCAACGTTTTAAAAACACATAAAAGTGTTTTTTTCATATAATTTATGAGACCTTTTGACAACATTCTGACACGTGTTTATTCTTTCTTAGAAATTGAATATTTAATATTTATTAACAATTTTGGGTACAGGTGCATTTTTTGGTAGGTACCTACAACTTAAAATTTATATAATATTTTAGAGTTTTCTATGTTTTATTTTTTTTAGAAATTATATATTTCTTCTTTTTTCACATCTAAAAGTAAAATTTTCTAAGAAATTCTCATTTGGTCTAAACAAGTCAAACTAGAGAATTTAAAATATTAATTTGTAATTCCAAACAACATAAGTCTATTGTAATTGTAAATATTAAAGCCCGAGTTAAGTAGAAGAAGTCCCTAAGAAAATTGGCACAAGTGGTTTCAGCGTTAGGATGGAGGGGGCCGAGGACAAGAGGAGGCAAAATAAAGCGCAAGTAAATTATAGACTAGCTTTTAAGAATTATATTTAGCTTATTTTTAATTTTTATTAAAACTAATATTTGATTAAAAATACTATATACCTGTATTTATTTATGTTGCTCTACTTTTTAACCGTACCTACCTCTAAATAAATTTAGCGTAGCAAATTTAAAGCCTTTAAAGAATTAAATCGTCAGCTTTTAGATGAAAATATTTATAGTATTTAACTAGTATCAATTTTTAATTAAATAACATTTATCATTTCGAAATAGAAAGTTCCCTTGTTCAAACAGTCCATGTATCTCATACGTAATCTGAGGCAGAAAAAAAGAATCAAGAGAAATTTAGAGGCATTGCGTGTTGGAAAATAAGACTATGTAATAATAATCTATACTAAAACAACTTGTATTTCTAAAAAAACATAATAACCCATAACTTTTATTCTAACAATACAATTGCACAAATCGCTTCTACCAAAAAAAAATTATTTAATTACAAAATTGCCACATCTTTCCTACAAAAATAATCTTTGATATCGGCATAGGGGCGGCCGTCGAATGTTCGCCCTGAGATAGGACTCGCGGCAAGATGTATTGCTGCTTACGAAAAATTTTCAACAGTAGCGTCTATCGGATTGGCCTGGAACGGAAAATAAGAGGGGACATTCCAAATAAATGAGAGCTGTAAATTTCCCTATGACAATAATACAGGTCAGCGGAGATTTCTTCCAGGAGACAGTGGACGTTATTAATGTAAGAAAAACAGTAAAAACGACGATTGCTTATAAAGGATAGTTCTTCAGAAAGTTCCGTTGGAACGGCCCGATTATGAGATGTTACATCGCTTTTAGTGAAAATTGCTATTGAAATGATTATTTATTATTCCTAATCATATATAATGGGTGACGAATAAATGTTTATGAAGTAAAGTTTTCTCATGGACTTTTTAGTACGATGTATGTAATTTATTTCCGTTACGAGGGCTACGATAGAATTAGATATTGTATAACATTCTCATATATTATATAGTTAACGCAATTTGGGATTCAAACGAGGTTTTCATTTAAAACAATAATATATCTGCATAAATTAGATTCATTTATTAAACTATAAATTGACTAAATTCATATAAGTAAGTCTGCATTTCAGAATGAATATAAATTTATCACATCTTATTGAAATTAATTATTCATCACCCACAAAACTTACATCGCAAGGACATACACAAATAATGGCTGACATTTAAAAAAAACATTCCTTTCCAAATAATTTATATGCGAATTATATAAGAAAAAAAAATATATAAAAAAAAACAAATAAAACTTTAACCGCAACGACTTCAATTAATAAAACAAATCACACGTTCGGAGCGAAGCCGTCGCGGATTTTTCTTCACAATTTATGTTCCGCCTGGGTGGGAGGGGGCGGGGGGTGAGGGTCGCGACTTCATTTCGCCCATGTCGTTTATCTTCAGAAACATAATTCAGAGACCAAGTCCCTGTCAACTTATTCCTATTCTCTCCGAAGCGTAAAATGGAAGTTTCTTTTTTAGTATCTATGTATCGTTTCAACTTAATTGTCTTTTAATTTCCTTTTATGTAAGAGGGTACCTATTTATTTGGTGAGTTTGTAAATGTATTAAACTTATTTCATTAAGTATTTATTATAATGTTAATAAATTACGTAGTACATTACTAATCACAATATCGCGAACAAAATGTGATTATAAGCAACACCACCAATAATTTCCAAGATTCCTTCCTAAAATTAGAACCTGCAATAACCCACTTACAACTCCAATCCAAACATAAGTCACTCGGTACCAAATGTAATAGCGATATGATATTGGGTGGGACGTTATCTATCGTCTGCCAGTCTGCGGCTCGTAAATAACCAGCATTCATTACTCCCCTACAGACGTTGGGAAAGTATTTAATACAAAAATCACTATTATACTTGTAAGTGGAAAGTGCCATTATAATATAGTCTATTATATTCTAAGAATATTCTTAGATTAAGAAAAATATGTTTTATTTCCTAAAAGTTAATGTTAATTATGTTGTATGAAAATAGCAAAGAAATTGATGGTATATTTTGTTATGTATTTATTTTTATCTTGGCGTTTCTTAAAGGTTGTGTAGGGTTAACTTGGAGAAACATCATATATCTACTTTTAGTATAATGACTGCAATTTTTGTGACGACACCTAATATAGTAGCATATGTTTATATAAGTAGATATAATACAAAAATACTGTAGTGACGGAAACAAGAACATCTTAATTTGAACGGAGTGTCTTAACACTACATTGCCAGGTTCTCCTGTTTACTCTGCTATGTATGGGATACAACGTGAAGATGAATCATATAAATACGCCACTTACGTAATATGGGCAAAAATATGAAGTAGTAGTTTTAAAAAAATACATTTTACCCACATAAAATATTATATTAAATAGTATTTAATTAGTATCAAAGTATTAAAATTTAACAAGAAGTAATTTGTAACAAGAAGTAATTTTTAATAAAGAAGAAGTTACAATAATAATGTTTTTAAGTGTAAACTAATACAAATTTGACACTTTAAATTAAAATTAAAAAAAACATACCTATATACTACAAAGTATTAGGTTCTTAGGTACTCTTAAGCTCTTATAAGTCAAGACCAGCCTAGAACGTACAGCTAGCTAGCTCCATACTAGCTAGATACGTCACGCCGTAACCATCCTTAACCCGCACGACTACGTACCACCAATACGTCATTGGACGCAATAACGGTCAAACAATAAATATCGCTTTGCGCAGACAACACGCGTAAAGTAATATATGAAGTTAAGAATAAATAGGCAATTTAACTCGGGACGCACGTTCACCCGAATATTGTCGAATATTGCCGACGACGGCCGAATTTCCATACCGTATCGCGATTCGTGGGGGCTTTTATGGGGTAAAAATTAAGTCGCGATCGCAGTTAAGTGTTGACTTTTATTGGATAGTTCGATGGTGATAGGTAGCTGATAAGGGTGTGATGGT
>FAPJ01011461.1:0-17924 GCA_001485985.1 Heliconius ethilla aerotome | reverse complement strand
TCTGCCACTCAACGCAATGCCTCCAGAATTCAGCAGAAAGTGGGGACGGAGTGCTTAACACTACGTTCCCTATCCTGCTGTGTGCAGCATACAGCGTGAAGCTGATTTATTTAATTTTATTTATTCCATACAATGTTGAAAATTACCAAATTTAGATTACCATAACTTTGAAATGTTAGAAGTGCACAATTTTTCTACGTGTAAAGTGTTTGAATAGCGTGCGTCGTAATGCAGTTTTACGACGCATTCAACTCGCGACGGCGTGACCGCTGTAGGCCTTCGATAACGAAATTGCTTCAAACATACATTTGATATGTGTTTTTTAAAAATGACGTTATTTTCAATATGTCCTATGCCAACGCAAACTTAACGGATACTTAAACTTCACTACCAACCACGGATTTAGTACCTAGTTACATTTACTAAGTAATCAAAAGTCGAAGTCAAATAAATTTATTCAGAATAATTTATTAAGAAATTACAAGCTGTAAACGCGACGGTTGTCTTAATGGGAACGGAGTGTCTTTACACTAGGCTCCCAAATATTTCTCTGCCTTCCCTATATGAGGGATACAGCATGAAGCTAAAAAAAGTTACAGAGTTATCTCAGGCACTTAATACGTGTCATGTCATCAAGTGTCACACAATGCTTAGTTATTTCCATTCGATAATTGGAGCGAATCCGCAGGTCGAAGTGTGTTTATAAGTTAAATTAAATTAAATATAAAAAAAATGTAGATAAGAAATATAGACGAAGTCGTGAACTAAACTATTAATATTATCACTGATTACTTTTACATACACCATGTATTACGCGTTACATATATAGAAAATGGGTATCTAACCACCAAATGATAAAAAGATTATAATGTTGCCTAATTCAATCAATTATCGCGATAAATCTTTTCCGAGACTTTAAGTTGATTAAAAAACATTTACAGATTGTATATACACTTGTGTTTGTACAATACTGATATTACTTAACTACTGTGGCGTTTGTGGTCTTGTGGGACATCATTCGATTATAAACCTGATAGTTGTGGGTTCCAATCCACTTGAAAGAATAAATTATTTTTCAGCTTCCGCCCTAGCAAGATAAAACGCGGCGTTGTGTTCCATCACTCATTACGCGTTATACTGTATATACATTGTAAGGCTAAATACATATATTTACGTGAAAATGTGTGTTAAACACTTTATAAGTGTATTATGCCATTTTTGTTTAGGAATTAAGTGGAAGTCTCCAACGATAGCTTTTTAGACTTGTATCTCGGAAAGTCAACACTTTCAAACATTGTCGGGCCTACATCATTATATTACATATTAAATAAAATGATACTCATACATATATTAACAAACAAAGAGTACTCCCAACATATATTCGTATTAATTATGAAACTAATTATAATAATTAATTGCTATTAAATGCATAAAAACGTTTTAAATCACAGCGTGGTCACGCTTGGCTTATCTCTGTTGTCGATATGAGGTTAAAAGAATCAAATTTATTGTAGAAAAAAAGCACTTAAGATATGAAAATACGTTTAAAGTTTTATATTAAAATTAGACTATCAAAGGTTATATTTTCATACTTCTGTAGAGATCCCTGACTCATTTTGTTACCAATTGTTTTAAGATTAAAAAAATCCCAGCCAGATTAAGTAATTATTGGATAAAAATATTTCTCCGTCAGGTTGTCATATCTCATCATTTAATCGGTAAAGCGACCCTAATATGACCGGAAATCCACGAATCTATTACTGGATATACTACTGGTATATGCTTACCTCGCAAATGCGAAAGATATAAGTAAATAAAAATCTTTTATTTTAAAGTGACAAAAATATACATTTCATAGTTAAATGACTAATGACACTTTTTTCATAACATTTTGTATTGTTTCAGCTCAAAAGACGATGAAATAGATGGCAATTGTATAGTACGCGCTCGAGGACTCCCTTGGCAATCGTCTGACCAGGATATCGCCAAGTTCTTCCGAGGACTCAATGTGGCCAAGTAAGCTTTTACTTTTTTTTGTTCATATTTCCTGTTTAAATTATATATATTTCTCGTATCTGTAACCTAATAATCTATGATAAAATTATTACATTATGTAATAGTTGTTGGGTCATTGTAAAAATGACACAGTTACCCAAATTATTTTAATAATATTAATGCCACTGGGTTCAGATTCAGTAACGACATATTATATATTCATCCAAGAAAATATTTTATACTACATTTTGAAGAAACTGTAACTCCTTACTGGAATAAAAAGACTTTTGTCTTTTGTTAAAAAATAAATAAACAAATATATATTCGCTACATAAGTTTCAAATATTCCATTTTTCTTCCTCCAGGGGTGGAGTAGCGCTGTGCCTATCGCAACAGGGTAGACGTAACGGGGAAGCCCTGGTGCGCTTCATATCTCAAGAACATCGAGACATGGCTCTCAAACGCCACAAGCATCATATAGGCCCGAGATACATTGAAGTAAGTATAACCAATTATTCCCTGACCTATATGAAAATGTTCAAATATTTATTTTGTTGCTTATATATAGTATTTACGATGCCATTGCGATAAAATTTGCTGGCACGGGGGTGTTTGGATTAGATTCCCCCTTATACTAACTCGACATTCAGCGAGCACTTTACAGTGTAGTAGTCTATGGTCAGTCGTATCTGTCCCCAAAAATATTGAAGAAAATTCAAAGATCTTATATCTTTGGTTTTAGGCAAGTTTATTATTACTATTATTATTTAATATTTTCTCCTCTTTCCAGGTGTACCGGGCCAGCGGCGAGGATTTCCTATCAGTGGCTGGTGGTGCGACGTGCGAGGCCGCCGCGTTCCTGTCCCGCGGCGCGCAGGTCATAGTGCGTATGCGCGGCCTGCCTTACGACGCTACGCCACAACAAGTTGTAAGTTATGCAAAGGTTTTTATAAAGGCTCATCATAGAGAATAGAGTTATTTTTTAACGGTCAAGAATAGAGATTTTTCTTATAAAGGCTAAAGCATAGACAACCTAGTATTGAGACATTCCGTTGTTCGATTTCTGCCCTTATTCGCGTCACTGTATGTTGAGTGGCGGAACTCAACACTGTTACTTTTTATATAAATACTTTAGTATACAAGAGCGGGGTAGTAAAAATTATTAGGTATTCATTATTATTAACAATTAAAAAATCTCTATAAAATATATGTTTTAGTACTTCTAGACGTTTTCTGTTGTAGTTTCGAATTGATTTTCTTTCTTTTTTATCGTATTGGTTATCAGTTGTATGAAAACGCTATAAATAAACCATAAAGCACTATATACAAGTTTATTATGGAACTGTAGAACTTTACGACGATAAGAATGTAACGAAATTACTTTGACGAGAGACGAGAGAATATAGAACATTTAATATAAATATGTATATAAATTTATATTTTATCAGACTTATTATGAGTAGAGATATTGCAGGACAAAATCTTTATGAAATGATGATGATGAAGTACATGTTTGAATTATTATTATAAAATATTAATCATTCAAAAGACTCTAAAGTTATCTTTATGAAGTTTAACATATTTCATAATCCAGCTTATTATATAGTCTTTATACTCCGATATATGACACTAGTCTTATAAAACCAACATTTCTGTATTTTAAATACAATTAAAGTTGAATATTTAAATATAGGTACCCTGTATTGTTTTAAAATCCTATGAATTTAGTTTTTTTTTAAATTTATGTACACTAATTCCTTCTTCTTCTACTTATTACACTAATTCCTTCTTTTCAGCTGGAATTCTTCTCATCTGGCGACGATCCAGTGCAAGTGCTAGATGGTGCTGACGGCGTACTCTTCGTGAGACGAGCTGATGGTAGAGCAACTGGCGACGCCTTCGTTCTGTTCTCTAAAGAGGACGACGCTCCTAAAGCTTTGTCTCGACATCGCAAACTAATAGGCGCTAGATACATAGAGCTGTTCAGGTCCACTACTGCTGAAGTACAACAGGTAAGATTTTTTGTTCTATTAATAAAAGTGTTTTTAAGGGGTTTTTGACGGAAAAAAAAAACAATTCTTAACATAATTATATAGTATTTATATAGTATTTTTAATTATATAGTATTTTCATTGCACTATTTTCGAAGAAAAAACACAGATTTTTCTTATCTTATCAGACTGACTGACTGAAATTACTGCAGGTTATTTATTGGAGTGAGTTAATCGTAAATCAAAGTCTGAAATTACCTACTAAACTATACATATATAATTGTAAAATTGATTTGGAGCTGTATACAGCATTGCCTTTTTTATGCTTATGTTAATATTACTCGATTATTTTTGTATAACATAGTTCAATATGATATTTTAAATAAAAAGTAGTAGCATTATATTTACTGCTTAAGCGATGTCGATAATAAGTTTTATCTTAAATCATCCATTTTTATAATTCCGCATTACAAACCAATGTGATAACAATATAGATTAAATGATTGCTTGTAATTAATTGTTTTTTCTAGGCCCCGTAGGTTGATAAAATTAGATTAAACACTATGTGTTTAATTGATTAATAAATATTCTTTTCTAATAGAAATAAATTTGGACCCATTACAGTCACATTTTTCCATAAAAAAACATATAGGATAAAGGATTATTAAATTTTAGTAACTTAATGTTGCAAGACAATTACATACAATTTAACATAAAGTAATTGTGTTGCAACTTTTGGAAACATATCGAAAAAGGTAATAAACCATTCTGATAGCATATCGCTTTGAAACTACTAATAATTGTGACTCAGAAACCAGTTTATTAGCTATCGTCGAAAGTACACACATTTCCAATAGACGTAGAGTAGTTTTTTTTCTTTTATTATAATTATTTATCAATGATCACCTATAATTAGGTATTCTTTTTATATTAAATATAATATTAAAATTATATATTTTAGTGTCGATATATTAAAAAAAAACCCGTATAATTGAATGCTATCATGAACCAGCCTAGGAAAAAATTAAAAAAAAATCCTTTTGAAAAAGTATAAAATTCGAAATGTTATATCGGTTCAGGAAATTTAAAAAATAATCCAATCTAGAAAAACAATCATAAACACAATACTTATTTGACATGCAAAGTGAACAATAAGATTTGATGTAATTTAGTTATTTATTTATGTGCACGCTGCCCTTGGATAAATGGTAAGAATTACACGCAACTACTTGAAAATGCACTTATTTGGACGCTATATGTATAGTTATATAGGTAAAAAAAAACCATTTTACCTATACTTTATTGTTTAAATTTATTTTATTACTATATATTGAAATTTATCCATTTCACAGTGATAAAAAAGATTAAAAGTCACACAGCTAGTTTTAA
Source organism: Heliconius ethilla aerotome (assembly GCA_001485985.1). Classification (NCBI taxonomy): domain Eukaryota; kingdom Metazoa; phylum Arthropoda; class Insecta; order Lepidoptera; family Nymphalidae; genus Heliconius; species Heliconius ethilla. Next base: position 12,549 of record FAPJ01011461.1, on the reverse strand, counting down.
AAAATAACGTTATTACGTTTTGTTATTTTCTATTACCAATTTTAATATAAAAATATTTACACTTTACAATTCGATTGAGGCTGTTACTTATTTATTATCAATAGGTCATTTAATGAATTGTACCAATATTGCCTCATTAATAAAACATACATATGTAATATATACTTTATCCATACTTTCATTTACAACTGAAAAACACATACAAAAATAAGTTTTAATTATTATAATTCCTATTTTAGGTACTAAATCGTTCACTAGAAACGCGTACAAGTCAAGCCAGTACGCCGTCAACAGCGAGTGCGCCAGCTGAGGGACTGTTACCAGTGGCGTTAGTACCGCAACATGTTATCACTTCTGGCACCGCTAAAGACTGTGTGAGACTACGAGGATTGCCTTACGAAGCGCAGGTATAATTGTCTATATTTTATTATTTGTTATAATATAGTATCTTTTAGCCTGCGGTTTCGACCTTTTGAGCCTAAAAGACGACACTGTCTGACAAGTCTAATGAAAAACTAAAAACTGTATGGCTTATGAAGGACATACATACACTAAGTTCCATGAGCCTTATTACATTTCACTCCAGGAATGATCATTTTACCCGCCACTCACATTTATTTTATGCACCAGAATAACGCATAGGCTACAATTTATTTTTAAAAATGTATAATTTGGCTATAATATTGCCAGGATTAAGCCGGCAAAGCCGAATTTTGTCACTGGTATTTTATATTTTAAAATTAATATTCCAGGTTGAACACATTTTGACGTTTTTAGACGAGTTTGCAAAGAATATTGTTATGCAAGGAGTTCACATGGTATACAATGCACAAGTAAGTAAAAAACAAATAACATTGAATATTAAGCTAAATATGTAAAAAAAACAATACCAATACGGATATTGATAGTGTCAATATTCCCTAAACAGAATTTTTAATCTATAACTACCGCGTATACAGAAATACGTTCCATAGAACGATCATAGCAAAAACAACTAAGAGTTAATTTAAAAAAATATAATACTTTTTCCTTCGATAATTAGGGTCACCCTAGCGGCGAAGCCTTTATACAGATGGACAGCGAAGCGAGTGCCTTCCTTTGCGCCCAACAGAAACATCATCGGTACATGACATTTGGGAAGAAACAACGATACATTGAGGTATGTTTTTAATATAATATACTACTTCTTTAATCTTACGCAGGCAGTCTTAACGCTTATTCTTCTAACAATTTTCAACAGTTGCATAGAAAAATACTAAAACATTAATAACATTTATTTAAGAAATCAACTTTAACAATTCCAGGTGTTCCAATGTTCAGGCGATGATATGAACCTAGTACTGACCGGCGGCGTCACTCCTGCCACTTCGCCCAAAGTGCTATCTCCGGGTACGTTGCTCCCCCCTCCCCAGCCCCGGCTCCTAGCCCAGACTATAGCCCACCAAACTCTTTTAGCCCGACAACATGAAAACCTACTCCTATCACTCAGACAACCCGTTCTACCTACTTTACTACCCTATGTCAGACCTCCTTCTTACCCAACCCTCCCAATGCTCCCCCAACAACAGATACTGCCAACCAAACGTAGTTACGATCGCGCTTTTACTCCCGCTGAGGCGAGCCCTGCGAAACGACCCTACTCTGTACCACAAATTACCCCTCAGCTATCCCTCCCTATGATGTCCTACGCGTCTTCCCCTCCCTTATTTTCGTATGCGAATTCCTCCCCTATGCTATCAGCGTATAACACTCTCCCGACTTTACCCACTCTTCCCGCGGGATATGGGACAGCTCTGTCCGCTGCCCTTCCTCCAACGATCTCTACGCCCTTCCCGGGATCACTTTCGATGTCAATGTTCCCAACTTATCCATATTATCCTGGCGTTTAAATTTTATCTAAAACTTTGCGAATTTAAGAGTAATTCGTTTTTTTAATAGAATTTCGAAAGCTTTGCAGATTCGCTATTAACATAATACTTAAATTGACTCCTCTATTATAGTAGCGTAACTAACTGTAGGTGCCTTTTACTTTGGTACCTGATGTTCAATCGGCTCGGGCGGTCGAAATAACAGGGTAAAAAAAATATGACAAAACGCTCAAATGAATGTCTTTTTTTACTTTAGTGCCTTAAATTTTTAGGTTCTATAGGATCGACTTTTCGATCGACATTGGGGGACCTTATATGTAACTTTTTGGAATCGTCCCACATAATTTATCCTTATTTGTGTATGTATAGATAGATGCATATTAATATTAAAAATATGAATTTATTAATCGCGACGTATGGATTACGGCAGCTTTTGCAGCTATATTAGCGTAGGTTTACACGAAAATGATGTTTTTGTTGTTTTTTTACTGACTTTAAATCATTGTTGAAAGTTTATATATAATATTTATAAGTGAATCAGAGGTTGTTGATCAATGACAAGTAATGTAGCTTTTAAATACATTAGATGCTAATATCATGGCGTGATTTTTATAATATTTTTTTTTGACATTCCATACATTTGAATATTTTTGAAGGCTGATGTAGGTACTTATGTAATGAAAAATAGGTACTTAATTCCTTTTTTCACTATTATATTTCCTTTTTTCACTATTATACACTTTTTGTACTTTACACGTTTGTTGTTGTATTTGTTTCATTCGTATGTGTTTTGGCAAATTTTGTTGATGCACCTACATAGTACGTAGATGTTATGAATTTAATTAGATTTATGCTTTTAGATATATATTTTTTTGGTTGGCAGTTTCCCTGATAATTTGGTTACCCTAATCACATAAATAAATCATTCCTATACAATCTAACTTCCTATTCCTTTTAATATAGAGAACACTTATATCATTCGATACCTCACACCACAGATAATTAATAAAATTATTTATACTTCAAAATATGTGAAAGCGGGTAGTTATATAATTTTTTCATTGTATGGTGTTGCCATTGTCTAAATCACTAGGTATGGGGCTTCACGGTGGTGTATAGGCTGATTGTTCTGTCATATATTATATTTTTGGCGGTTCTAACATTGGTCTTACGCCCAAATTACATTAGTTTAGTTTAAAATACTGCGTTAATTTTTTTATTACTTCATTTTATATTGTGAATTTGGAGTTCAAACATGAGGTCTATAATTGTAATAAATAAGATTTGTTTGTATATATCTTTAGTTTTATATATCTATAATTGTAATAAATAAGATTTTTTTTATATATCTTTTAATTGGTAATTTTATTTTATCGTCATATTTATTGTTCTGGCAACTCCACTTGTTGAGCTCCCACTTCACTATATAACATGAATTTTGTGATACTCTATATATCCAAGGTTGTGTTATGGAAAATTGCATGAAGTTGGAATAAAAGCGGTAAGTGTTTGCACTTTATTTAAAAAATATATATAATTAGACCTATATTAAAAAAAAACATATATATGTGTCTCTGCCAAAAGATGGGTTACGCATGGATGGTTGTACGGTTTCTTTGCATGATTATATATTTAAAAAAAGATATAAAATCGCTTTTATAGGTTTCATACGATTTTCCAGAGCACATCGTGAGGATAATCTATTTGTATGTTAATGTTTAATAAACAAAATGTACGGTAAATAGCTTTATCTTTGGTATACTGGTTATAAATATTATAATATTAGATATATAACATATACAAAAATCGCAATTTCATTCATTCGTTTAGAAAATAATATACATTTTGATTGTTATTTTCAATTTGAAGTATGAAATAGCGACTCTTCAGTTGTCCAATTGTCGGTAAAAACGGTAAACCCCCGCTTTATAATAAGAAAATATATAGCTTAGTGTCTTCCAAATAGTTCTCTTTGTAGAGAATCGCATATAAATATATTATATTTTGTTTTAGTAAAATGCCTACTTTCGTATATTTAAATATAAATCTATATTCATTTCATATGGCAATTTGACTATATCAAAAATTATTATACTTTTGAGGCATTTTTCTAAAAGTAATAGTTATTTAAATTGCGATTGGCAAAGAGTATTCATAAAATGGATTGTGGTAGAACCTCCAGTCATTAACACGCACAGCTTTCCTACTTAGCCTTCTTTCGCTTTAATTTCTCTGTTATCTCACTGGAATGGGATATTTCAATGTTTCTTTCTTTATATAATAAAAATATAGAATATAAATAATTCTATTTTATTATTTATATCTTATTAATAATAGACATTTATTATATAAATCAGATTTTTTTTAAATAATTTAGTTTTTTTCTATTGAATTATCCCTACGTGTAAATGACTGGTGGGGTGGTGTGAGGAGTCGAATCCCCCATTTGTTCTTGTGACGCTTTTTTTATTTTAACCTGACAAATTTCCAACACGTTCAATGTTGACACAATCTGGTGTAAAACTGATTATAATTCACTTTTTTAATTAAAATTTTTGATATAAAATAACGCTCAAGTTTATTATTTATATATATACTGGTTTTTAAAAATGGCTGCTTTATATCTAGAGGCGTTATTAAATATCACAAATACAGGGGACCAATATAGTGTAAGTTAACATAGTTTAGATATAAGAAATTATAAAACGTTTCTATAGTTAAAATCGTCTTATACTTTATAGCTGTTAGTTTATTGCGTACTTTTCAATAAAACGAAAAAAATCATGTTAGATCTTGATTATTGCGTGTTTCACTGCAGTGTGCACATGGTGGTTGTGCTATTTTATGTTTTTTGGGTGTATTTAGTTCAACTTGTGAAGGAGGGCTAATGTACTAACTCTATGGCTTAACTTGTTTATGGTCTGTACGATCTATATTCTATGACCTATATTACTAACTCTTTATAGTCTATGATTGGTGAATTGCACGAAATGTTGTCTCTTTTTCAAATAGTATTAGGTACTTGTTATGTTTATTTCCTTTTGTAAAATTGGAATTCGATATATTTATATAACATAACTTTATAAAAACTTAGATTTTTATTTAATAATTTACTCCACAGATCATAAATTTAAGCATATTGTAAGGTTACATTTCATTTCATATCATATATCTTATTAACTACTGAACCAATCTATAATTTCAAGACCGAATATTATCATTATTTTCTTTGTATTGTCTTCTGGAATGAACTCGGGGCATATAACTATATCATACATAGTAACTTTCCTTCACAAGATAACAATTAAATAGCACAATCATGTCTCCCCACCTCCTAACATAGCTTAGTATTTAGTTTTTGAAAGTTTTAAAACAAATATGGGTAATGATTTTGAATTGGTTAAAAAAATATTTAAAAATAAATATTTTTAATTTGAACTGGAATACCTCTTGCTACAATATAATTCAAAATGCTAGTAAGATTTACATAAAAAATAATATGAAAGTCAACATCTGATACAATACCGTAATATAATAAAGAATACTATTATAAACATACATTTAAATTAGATAAATAAATAAGATATATGAGAACAAAATGGCTTCTTCAAAAAAAATCTTTAAAAAATCTATTGTTATATTTTTTAACATTCTTTTTTGTTTTGCTTTTCTGAGTCTAAATAACTATAAATTTAAAAAATCAAATTGAAATATAAAGAATATTATTGAATATTAATCTATTACCATTTTGTATTATATTTAAAAAGAGGCTCTGCTAAAAAAATAAAATAATAAATCGTGCTTCCTAATGCATGGGACCGGTGATAGTGAATACGATATTTTGAAATTGGGAAAACAAAAGCTTCAGTGTGTGTAGAAAGTTTTGTGCTTTCTTAGAGGACATGGGAGGGCTAAGGTCAACTGTACTGTACCATCATAACGTTAACGGAGTAAGTATCGTTTATCATTGTTGGGTTTTATCAGCTCTTTTTTCAATAGTGGCCTCAACTGCTTTAGAATTTGTGGGAAACAAGCTAAAAATATATTGATTATATTAGTTACTTAACTAATATAGTATGGGTTCTGAACTTTAAGTGAATTTTTTTACGCATCAAATTCATGTCTTTAAATTTTAAATTCATTTTTTTGGTTTAAATTTTTGCCTTTTGAAAGACTTAAATAGATAGGACAATATTAATTGAATTTGCAAATCAAAAGAATGAAATATAGGTTTGAAGAAAAGAATTTGATGCCTAAAAAACTGAATTTAGTGTAGTAACGACTGAATTCGAAATTCAACACCTCTATGAAGTATATATTTCTTCTATGCTTGCTTTATTCTCTTAGCTATGCATAATTTCAATCATTTAAATACTTTAATATATGAAGTAGTTGAGGTCGCCAGGCTAACTATCAGGTCAGGGTATAGGAGCATAGTAAAGTCAGGAGCTTGGACGACGACGCGTTATGGTATAAGTGCACTGCTTTGGTGGACTGGTTATGCGTTATCCTGGTGAGTGTTCATCAATTTATTTAACTATAACTACATACATACTATGATTTCATGTTTGTCTGTCTTTTATCACCGTTTAAATGTTTTGCTGTATATATATATTTTTTATGTTTCCATATAATAGTATCAAGATCGTGATTAATTATTTGAGGTGTTTTTGGTTTTCTGTATAGATAGTACTTACATTTGGAGATTTGGTAAAACTCATATCAAATCGTGTCCTACAAACTGATTGATTCAATTTATTTATTTTCAATTCATAATTAAATATAATTATGCTCCGATTTATAGATAAATCATACATTTATTTTAAAAGACACTTTCCAGCAAAACATTTTGTTTAAACCACATATTATTTTAAATATATTTTTGTATGAGACTTAGAAACAAATAATTGAATAATTCAACGCGAGTACAATAATACGTATACAGTAATTATCGAAAATAATAACATAATATTACATATATTTACGAAAGTATGACATTTATAAGATTGTGACTAACATTTGCATGAGTAAAAAAACGGAGTAGATTCAAATTATTAGCTATGTTTATTGTTTAGCAAACGATAGAAAGTATAAAGTTTTAGATAATTATCTAAAAGTAACGTCATCGTGTCTATTTGCTTACGATGGTTGTGAATTCAAAGCACCCTCGAGGGAAACTGTCAATTTTAAAAATATTTCCGTTTTCCTGCTCTCATTAGATTGGACTGTTTTGAATTCCGCCATTCACTACAAAATGTTTCTAAATAGATAGAAGAGCGTATAAAATAATCATTAATTCATATTTCTAATAATTTCATTATAAAATAATTAAAATAGCCACAATATCGATTTAATTTGAATAGGTCCGGTAACATATTATTACCCGGCTATGGGTCCGACGTTGCCGCCGCCGCTGCTCTACTGGGGGTATCCGACGCCGCCCGTGTCGCCCGCCCACTACTATCATCCACCTCACCACCCGCAAACTATGGTATGAGTTTAACTAATTTTAGAACTATTGTTATTTCTTTTTTAAATTAAGTATATGGTTAATTCATTTCAAAATACAAAATATTTAATTTTGCTTAGAGATAGTGATGTGGTTAAGGCATCAGAAGCTCATTATCGTTATAATCACTTCGGTAACACTAAAGAAATTAATGGTGTTTTCGGAATGTAGAATATGCAATTATGATGAGATGTTTATCATGATTTCATCATATTTTTTAATTATTGCACCATATATTGGGAAGTTATTTCTCAATCTGATAAGAAACAACAAAATGTGACGCTCAGTTTTAATACGTAAAATTTTCAACCAAATTTTAACAGAATTAATCGCATATTTAGCATTATACACTTTTGAAAACCCCAAAATTTCGAACAATTGGGTTAAAGAGGTAATCAGGTTAAAGAGTTCCTTCGCATAATTATGTAATAATCGTAAATCAAAAATTTTATTAAAAATATTTATATATAAAACTTTCTTAATTTCAGATGCCAGAAGTAGTTCCAGTAGGTGGTGGTTCACCCTTGCCCATCCCCCCTCCAGCGGCTTGCCCCGAATGGCCAATATTTATGGTCAACTGACATGGAACATATACACATATATTTTAGCTTTTATATCTTGTTGTATTTTATATGACAAATTCGCTCAAATTTAGGCTATAATTTTGTAGTTTAATACATTCTATTAAGTATTGCAGCTCTATCTTACCACAGCTTATATATCAGTGGACCAAAGTTTTAAAGCTAAACAAAATCTGACATATATAAATTGTGTTATTTTACAAGGGCTCAAACTGCATCACTTTAAATTCACAAAATAAAATAATCCGGTTTTTTTATAAATTAGTATTGAAAAAAAGCAATTAACTGTTTCACTTAAAATTATATCCTTGCCAATATAACTTCTACACGGCTCAAAGAAAGTGATATTATATAAATGTCTCGATACTATTTATTACTATTTAGAAATAATAAATTAATTATTAAATAGCATGCAATAAGCATGTGGCTCTATGAATGTATTTCATAGATTAAATATTTTCTAAATACATACATATATATAACTTTGGAAAAATATACATAATTTAATACATTTTTTATTTTTAATATTTTATATATTGTTGATCTTTTAGATAATAAAAAGATTTTAATGACTATAAATGAAACATAATATATTTTTTTGTAGAAAAAATGAAGTAATGAGTGATTAAAAAACAATTATATAAAGAAATCATTATGATAACTATTATTGTTTTACACTTGATATTAATTAGGAAAATGTTACAGATTCTCAAGTTTATTAATATTTTCATTGAAAATTATATTATTATAGTAATATTTACAGAGAGATGTATTACCTGTCAAATATTTTTAAAAAAATCATTTAAATATTGTTATTAGCTTCAAAATTGTATTGCTTGTATAAATTATATTGAAATAGTGATATAAAGGTGCTTTTCTTCACGTTTTAGCAAAAACCAAATGTACGAAATACTGTTTGAACTCCATGTAACGTCATCTGAATTGACGAGAAGCTCCCTAAAGCGACCATAACACTCTTCTTCTGTTGGTTCCACTTGATTGTCATCTCGCCTCAATAACGTCATACTAAGTAAGAAATTGGACTTTCTAAATTACCTCAAATGTTTGTCTCGTGTATATTTTACACTTGACTAAAAAATAATAATTGAAAAATAATATAAATTCTTCTTCTCTTTTATTTTTTTTAACAATTACTCTTCAGTGACGTTGTATGGAATTTACACTGTATATTTGACTGTAGATTAAGAACGCTCAATTAGTGTAAATTATAGAATAGCTGAGCCAGAATAATTCTATGCCATAATATTAAGTTCGTTATTCCACTATATACTTTGATTATTTATAAATATTTTTTTACTTTTAAAGTTTTAAAAAAATACACAAAAATATATTTAGTTAAATTAAGGCTAATAAAGCAATATATACATTTAAAAACAATGTGACAAGAGGAGCAATGAATATATTACAGTTTAGTTTGTGAGATCAGAGGAAATAGTTATTAATGCAAAGTTTTATAAATTAAAGTAAGTTTAAACAATCATTTCATAGTTTCCACGTTAAAAATAACTTATTTTAATATTTTCCGATACAAATAAATAATAATTATATATATTATCTATGAAAAGACAAAGTAAGTTTTTTTATCTGTGGATCATAAACTCTCGTCTCATCTCATTCTATGTAAGTAAATATTGCCCTACAGCTGTTACAGGATAATATTAGTTTTAATTCGTGTTTTAGCTACATTCGCTTAATTTAGTTTTATTAAGAGCTATCCAGAAATTACGTCGCACGAATTTCATGATTTTCTGACCCTTCTCCCTAAACCCCTACTGTGTAACATATTTTGCAATTTTATCCAAAAATTATTAAATTTAAAATAGCTGTTATCTTAGTCCTATTATTTTACGCATTATGTTAGTATATTGACATATAATGCCTAATTGATGTGACTTAATTTATGGATGGCCTCGTATTGAGAAAGCAACAAAATCAAATGTCTTCCGAAGTATAGTTTTAAGTTTTTCACTTGTGATAAGATATGTTAATTAATTTAGTAACTAATAGTTAAATGTTATCATTTTTTCTCATTAAAACAAGTACTTTTCATTCAAATATTGATATAAGTCAAAATTTCTTTTAAAATAAAGAATGAAATTGTTTTAATATTGATATATATTGTGCTAAAAAATTTAGAACAGCTACTTAACTATAATTCACGCGATGGTCAGTTTTAGAGTAATATTATTATACTTTATTTTAACATCACGTATACGGACGTAGTCAAATACATGAGGTATTATTAAAAGAAAATGGAACACCTTTAATTTATTAAAAAATAAAATATTATTAAGAACTAATTAGTAAATAACATGTTATGAAAACTAAACTAAATATATGATAAAAATGAAAACTGTTATTTTTTTCTTCTGTATATGTTTATTTTTTTATTAATTAAATTAACATTCTAAATGTTTTTTATCTTTAAAAAATATTTAATTAAAATTAATTGGCTACGTCCGTTTCATATATATGTAAGTTGCATAGAAAAAATTAGGAAAGTTTGAAATTCCTAATGTCTAGCTACACCTAGTGAGTTTTATCCATGACTATGAAGCGTTCATGACTATGTTAAGTTTTGTTATAGATATAATAATTTGTTGTGTATTTTTATTATAATAGAAATGTTGATTACAAATAAACATTTACATAAATATTTTTACAGAAGTATTGTAAAAATATTTATTTTATATAAATTTAATAAATTCAAGCAACAAATTACGTTGTTTTCGTCTTAATAATCACTTTTATTTGTAATTTATTTGTCAAAAATTAAAAAATAATATATTTTTTTTTGTATTTAATCAACATCTTTATTATAATAGTTTTGTTAAATATATAAAGAAATGAAGTTTTTATATGTTTTTAAAACAAACCTGTCGTACACAGTAGCTCATGGACCCACTATTATTTTGCTAGTATTTTTTGAATTTATTGTATAAGTTTTCTATTCATATTTATTAATATCTATATGTATTCTAAACTTATATCTATAAAATTTAAAGCAGTTTTACCCGTGATTGAAATTTGATTTGAGTTTATTAATAAAAAGAATTGTTCGAAACATCCATAATTATCTTATTAATATAATATTATAATTTAAAAATATATTAATAAACTTTTATTCAATTAGATAAAAAAGTTGTTACCCCTCATGAATAAAATATTTTTTATATATTTACGTCTACTACTATGTCACTGTTAAAATATTGATATTATATGTATATTAGAGTATATGCTATATCACACTCTTCTATTAACTAAAAAAAATATTCTGATATTTATTATTCTGTTCGTAAACTTAATGGTCACGGGACACCACTCGGAAATGAATCATTTTCATTTCCCTGCTGTGATAGACAAAGTGTGGCAAGGAAAACCAATCTTCCCCGATTTCCTCCACAGTCAAGAAATATATAAATATTTGTTATATTGCTTGATAATAATAATAATTTAATATTAGCGGAGTGTGATACAAGCATACAAATAATTTAGTCGATATAGAAAGTGCAATGTTTAGAATTAGACATATTGATCTTCATACCAAAACTGTTTTGGTTTATTATCATACAAAGTAGTGAATTGTTCCAATAAATAAATTAATTATATTAAAATAATGTCTTTTTTTCTTACTATAGTTTGTTATTCCTGATATTATAAGTTATGTATGAAAGGAAAAAACATAAAATTATAAATAAAATCAAGTACATATTTTTTTACTTAGATGAAAAAAGTAAAAGATATTAATTAAGTTTATCAATGAATTATACCGCCGTGGTGGTGGGGCTTTTGTGGAGCAGCCGCACGAACTTGCAACCGTAAACTTCACGGTTATGGGTTTGATTCCCACTCCAGAAATTAAAATTGAAGAATAATGGAATTAAATATTTAATATTCTCATTTTTCTCTATAGTAAGGCAAAGCAATGATAATGCTCACCGTAAGTGATACGAGTGCAGACTGCAAAGTGTTAAATCATTCATTCTAAATTTTTATGATTAATTATTAATTATCTTTAATCTTATCGTCTGCGATCCATCCATAAATCAAAGTATAAAACTGACCGTATACGGTATAACGTAAGCCCAAGCAAAGCGCGAGTCGACTCGAGTCGAGTTGACATGAATCCATCAATCCAATCATTCGAATGAGCGGATCATAATATGAACCGGCCCCATTTTCACAAATGAACGAGTATAATATCGATCACAGAGATTAATCGATCTACACAAACCTATTTGATAATAAGTAAGCTAGTTCAAATTTAAAATATATAGTGTTGCACAATCACGTACAAGACTATTTCAAAAATATAAGTAGGAATCGAACCCGCAATCTTTAATTGCGTTTATTTTCGACATACGGCCCCTTTCCTTTATACCACAAGACAGAACCAAACGATAGCTTGAATTATTTCGTTATAACGCCATCTATGAACGTATTGTGAGAAATACTACTAAAGGTTAAACAAGTTTGACATTTATCGCCAATACTTACGACTCGATTTTGGAATGAGGCGTGTGCGGTGGTGTCCCTTTGGGTTTGTCGTGCGTGCGTCGTCCTTAACAAA
>FAPJ01011459.1:2943-14458 GCA_001485985.1 Heliconius ethilla aerotome | reverse complement strand
CTATTCTATTCTATTCTATTATTTAAAATGTAATATTAAGCCATTTTGAAATATCTGTAAAAATGAAAAGCGGAGCGCGTGAGCGGAGCGTATTAGATCAACGTCTGAATGTTACAGATTCGATACTCAATAAGGGGAATTTTAATCTAGCACGTCGTGCTAGTGTGCGGCGTTGAGTTCCACAACTAACTACAACTAACACACAATCAAAATGTCTCGAATTCTGACGAAAGTGGAAGACCGAATTCTGGAGACATTGCGTGTTGAGTGGCGGAATTTGATGCGGCGTTTTGCCTCAACACCAGAGCGAAGAGTGAAAATAATAAACATTTTTTTCCTCGAATGGGAATCGAATCTACAATCTGTCGCGTTTACAGTCACACGCTTGTACCTCTGCGCCACGACTGATTAATTTAATATTTTAATGTATTGCACTACATACAGTACAATACACTTATAAATCAATTTTGAACATAACCTGTTTGTTCATATTTATATTGTATACATTCATACTATTTAGATTTCCATTTCCTAATAACGTATTCAGTTAATCGGATTACTCCCATCAGTTGTACATAAAGCTGTATTAATAACTGTAATAGGCTATTATATTACATTTATTTAACTCTTTTATACAATACGCTATATTTACGCGATCGTTCTATTTCCAAGTGTTCATATTAAAATTATTTATATTGTTATTTTTTTTAACTTCATCCTGTAAAGCGAGGCAGGAAGTATTAGAAACCTAGTGTTAGTAACATTCTGTACCTTACGCACTGCCCTACTGGCGTTAAAAAAAATCCTTTGTAGAAAACAAAGTAAGTATACAAATATTATAATACCTCGAAATAGACAGATAATGGAGAACGGAGTGCATCAACACTTTTATCTACTGCAACGTTAATCAACTTTACAAAATAAAATAAAACATACTTAAAAACTCGTGCCCATACAATTTAGTTTTAGTCATAATTACTTAGCTATGGTTTTAGTCGTTCAATTATCTTCTAATGCACGAAAATTACGTCATTATATAATGCAATAATACAACAACGAATGAACGAAGGATATTAATTTATTAAATTAATTATTCCTTTAATAATCGTTGTGGGTGTGATTCCCACCTGGAAGAATGACTTATTATAATTTGTTATTGTTGTTCTATGATAAAGTACAAAGTGAAACCAATATGATTTGTCACTATTTTCTCCTCTATTGATTCAGCTAAATATTAAACTTATACTTATTTTTAACGTAATAGTATTCAAAAAACAATTTTCTCCGCAATTTAATTTGGTCTCAAACACACAGCTACCATATACGGTAATACAAAGATCGATATAAGCCACTTGTGGCTTCCATTCCCAACATTAATTTGGTTAATAGTATAAGAGCCCATAATTGACATGCATGTTCAATTCACAGTAAGTGGTTCTCTAGATATTATGTACAAATAACGCCTGTATATGTGTGTACGAGTATTTCTGTGAAAAAGAGTTACTTGAGTTTACTTGAGTATGTATTTCTGTGAAAAAGAGTTACTTGAATTGAAAAAATTAAATTGCGGATCTTTGAGGCCAGTTGTGGCGCAGGGGCACAAAGTGTGACTGTAACGACCGGTTGTGAGTTCGATTTCCACTCGAGGAAAATTTATAATTTCATTTCTTCGCTCTGGTGGCGAAGTAAAGAACGGCGTTGAGTTCCGCCACTCAATACACAATGCCTACAGAATTCGGCGGAAAGGGGAGAACGGAGTGTCTTTACACAAAGTTCGCTCTGCTTACTCTGCTGTGTGCGGGATACAGCTGATTTATGATACATACACTTCCATATGCTTACAGGGTGAGTAGAGTAATTCATTGAATAAATTATTCGAAAGTGTTATATTTAAGGCCGCAACTACAATAAAAACAGCCGCATAAATTGCCTTTGTGAAAAGGAGATTCGTACAAAATAATTTAAGTGTAATTAAATTGTTGTAATTTTCTAAAGTGTCTTGTAATACAAAATCGTTACTTCGTCCAAGACTATTTACGAATACAATAATTTTGAATGTTAAATTTTGTAACGTAAATTTTTAATATGATTTTTCTAATCTTTAAACAATATAATAAAATATTTAAATAGTGTTTTAGGCACTCCGCTTTCCATCTGAGTTCTTTACATTACGTGTTGAGTGGCGGAACCGGAACCGGACCGGAAATAGGCAGTATTCATTATAACCAGCGAAGGTACTTCAATGTACCACAACATTCCCCATTTGCAAATTGAATCACATCCGTCGATGAATCACTGACTAAGTACTCTACTATATTGGTTACGTTTAATACCATCCGACCCAGCTAAGACTTCTTATTAGAGAGAGGGTGGTTGGTACAAATCCTAATTCGATATTTTTTTGTATTTAATTGACGGGCCCTAACTTGTACACTTCGATTCGCACAACACAAATAATGCCTTCTCACGTAGATAATTTTAAGGTCCCCTAAAAATCCTACGGAACCATAAAAAAGGTGAAAAGAGTACCTTACCTTCGGTTTATTCTATCCAGAAGTCAGATACTCCAGTAGTATAAAAATATATGAAAAAGAGGAAAATGTATTATACTGAGTTATTTGAAAGGAATGTAATTGCGAACAAAATGGGCCATTTCGCGCGTTTTTATTTTTTATTAGCGGTCTACAAATGTGCCTTTATTAGTATAATATCAATTCATTTTTGCCTTAAATGACTAATATTATTCTGACATAGGTACTTGTGACGTAATAGAAAAATTTTAGTAATAGAGGCTTATAGTACTGAGCCAGCCGTTAATTTGGAAAAGTCCAGGTACGTTGGACCAATTATGCCCGTATTTGGATGCATTGATAACGATTTTCATGGCTGGACTAGCAAGTGGCTGGAGGTCACTGGCGTGGTCTGAGATCGCAGAATACCGCCCACGCATTGTCTTCAAAATTCAACGAAAAGTGGGAAACAAAAGTATCTTAATGGGAATTGTCAATTACAAGCAAACGTTACAAGGTTCGCTCTGCTTACCTTGCTATGTGCACTCATAAAGCGTGTTTGAATTAAAAAAATAATAATGAAATTGACTTACCTTTAACTTAAATATAGACTAAACTTGCCAGTATTTTTCATTTACTAAGCAGTTATAATTTAAACTTTAAGCATATAATCGAAAGAAAAATGGAAAAAAAATTACAAATATTTTCTTTAACGTTTACCTTTCACTGTAGAATAAAACCAGCGAGTCGGTTTGAAATAGCCTAAAGAGTCCAGAGAAAACCGAGGAAATTTGAAAATGATGGAAAATTCTAAATAAACCCGTCCTATAATCCACGAGTCAATGATCGCACAATGCATTATGTAGAAGGCTTTTCGACGCCTGCTTGCCTCTCTTTGAACGAGTGGTCTAAGTTTGAAAATAAAAATATTATAAGCGAACGACAAAAGACTGGAGTACTTCTGTATTTCAAAAGTTCTAATCTTCATCCCGCATATGGAGTAGGAAGTCCAAGTCAAATAATTTTATACAAAATAAGAAGTTACATGCTTCATTTTTAGAACGTCAAACAATTTACCACCAGTTCACTAAAGTTAATGCCTCAACCGTGACAAGAACACACGGAAGACACTCTGCGGGACTTTTTTTTACGACCACCCGGGTCTTGGGCTTGGGATGGTTGGCGCTTGATGAGGAAAGCCTACATTTAGCAGTGGACGGCGATGGACTGATTAAAAAAAAATACGACTTCCTAAATTAATTTCGCATGTAATATCCAAAAATTTCTCGCGTTTCAATGTAATAATCAAAAAAATACTTTAGAACTATTGTTGAATAACAACTATTATTTAAATTAGACAACGGCTAAAGCTTCAGTAAAAACCACGCTGTCAGCTTTCAATACGCCCCTCAGTGGGCGATGTGTAATAGAGCATGTTATTTTAGTTCTTGTAAGCCGTGGCTTACTTCAAACCTAGATATAAAATAATTTTGCCATTCATTTTTATATTTTAAAATATCTATATCGCATATCGCGATATTTCGTATATTTTTTCAATACAGAACTCTCTGAAAACTAGCCTGAAGCTAGTTATTAAGGATTTCAAAGCCTGTATATTTTTTCAAATCCTATGTAGAAGAGTATATGTGATTTGTTTCTACGTTTTAGTTATATATAAAGATTTGTCGTTATTTATAGATGTGGCTCTTGTTTCGCAGCGGCACAGAACTAGCTCGTAAGTGCTACGATTTATGTTCGATAAGTTCCCACTCTAGGATTGTCATATCTCAAACAGGATAAAACATGGCGTTGAGTTGCGAAACTTAACGCCGCGGTGAGCCATTTGAGACAAAATGTATATTTTTAATTTATTACTACGTTTTAGTTATATAAAGTCCGATGTTGACTTCTGCAACTTTATACTTAAATTTAGTGGAAAGTGTAATGTACAAAAAGCGCGTAAGCAAAGCCGAAGCGCCATGTCAGTTTAATTATAGAAAGAAATTTAATTCGCAAATATAAATCAAACGTAACGTTGTTCGTTTCCACATTATTTTCATCAGCCTTAAGACCCCCGCAATTTTTCCGACAAGAGTGATAAATGGTTGGCAGGAAAAAGCGGAATCTTTTTGCTACGATTTATATTCCATCTCATACGATAAAATCATATATACTCTTCGACTATTTATATAAATGAATTGATTTATATATATGTAAAATCTATATATAGTGCTCAAGATAAAGTTATTATATAGAAGACATTAGTAGTAGTATTGGCGGAACTCCACGCTAAAATTAAATAATATATTTCCAAGTGGGGATCGAACGTTTATTATCAACGTTATTATCAAACCCCGTGTTCCTTTTACAAAAATATATAGACTTATTTATAACATCTTGTTAGACATGTAGAGTTCGTCATAGATCAAATTGGTTGGCTCCAGCAAAGGGCCACCTGAAACACTCGACTCCAATTTATTTCAATAGTCTCCAGTATAGAGACCGACATTTATGATAACCGTACATCAAGCACGTAACGCTAGAGTAGTACATGGGGCGTGGTGTCAACGGATTCGCCGACAACATGAAATATTATATCGAATGATATATAGTTACAATTTATCTATGTAAAATCAATTTGCTTTGAACTATCAAATATTTCTATTTCAATTCCTTAAATAAACAACTAAGTTTGTATTTAGAACTGAATATTCATATAGTTTTCTTTTTTAGCTTAATGCTTTTCCTGCTTATGTGCTAAGAGATTTCTACAGGTTGCATTTTTTTTTGTTTTTTTTTATTTCCCAAAAATTTTCTTTGTTGTTTAATTAAACAATTATAGGTCTACGGGAACGCTCAATATTTTTTTACGTGGCTAATTAAAAATAGACAATGCAGCAATATCGATGCATATATTTTCTTAAGTTTTGATTGCGTTCCCTAAGCTTGATTTTTTACTGTGCTCTAAGGGACCGTAGACCTGAATATCATTAACTTTAGCTAATTAACTTTATGCGATCTAAAGATAATTTGGACAGACAGACGGAAGAAGAAGAAGGCACCATATTTTTCACTCCTCTCCTTAAAAAGAAAATGATTACTTCAATAATCCAGTATAGCCCTAAGTTTAATGGGATGCCCGCCATGAAAAAAAAACATAAAGCTGCTATATTTTATTGCAATACAGGCTAAATCGAACTTGCACCAAAAGTATATAATATAATTAGCTCAATTCCGCTGTACAATTCATTATTCATAGATAAAGCTATTAGCACGTAATGACTATTTATAAGATAATAAATATTTGATGGCTTCCCATTGCTTGTAATTTCATTAAACCCATCAAGGACAAATTCCACTCTAATTTACTAAAGGGGCCGAATAAGGTTATTGGTAATATGAGGATATTATTTCGATTTAAATTTATAATGGAAGGGACTAATAAATTTGACAGCTGTCAAAGTGAAAACTAAATATCGAAATTTGAGAAATCTTATGACAATAATTGTATATAAAATATATTTTTCATATAAATATACTCGTATAGTTTGAAATTATTATTAGAGTATGAGTCTATGACTGATTCATATATCTTTTGAACTACTCCAGTAGTTCATTTTGATTTGAATAATACTTTTTTTTATCTTGAAGACTTCCACAATTGTTGAAGAACTGTAGTGGTGCAGCTAAACTATAAAAAGTAATAAAATACGTCAATAACAAAAGTTATTGAGTGTGATGAACATTTTCCGTTAACATAAAAAGTTAACTTAAAGTATCATGGAATATCAGGTTTTGAATATTTGTAAAAATATTACTACAGTAGTACCAGAAATCGAACCATGAACAACGGTGAACTAACTTAGAACTACTTTTCAATGCCTAACTAGTAACATAACTTAATGTAAACTTACATTCTTTACGCTGCGAGCGTACAGACGCAGTAACGAAGCAAAGCTTACATATATAACAAGTATTCAAATCCTTTGCCTTTGCTGCAAGTCCTGGCTGAAGTACGCATAGAAAACACAAAGGAACCTTTGCAGAGTACAGCGAAAGCGAAATAAAATATACAACATTATGAGATTAAGACGTTTCAAACTAGTTCTTTTGTTTGACTTCGCTTGAGTATTAAGTAGGTTTTTTTTATTTAACCCTGATAAAACTGAAAAATTTGGGAAAACAACTTGTGTCTTTGCCTGGATCGGTTTAGCCAATATTCTTCTTGATTAATGAGTTATCTGTATCTCAACCTTCCTTATAAAAGATAAGGTCAATATGTTATTTTATGAAATTAAGAGTATAAATCAGAAGTAAGTTAAAAATTGCATAATTTATATAAATTTTAAATTAAATTAAAATAAATATTAATAAAATTCATTTAAGAAAATAATTTCAAATAAAAATTCAGTATTATATATTACAAAGTATAAAAGTAAATTTTATTTTTCCAACCCGCTTCAAAGGAGCTTCGCCTTATAATAATTATGATGAGCTAAGATAATTATAAACATAGACCGCGATGAAAAAGCGTCGGTTATTTCATTTTGCAAGAAAAGCTAGCAAAATGTGTTGGTCTTCTTGTTAAAACTTATACTTTTCGGAATTCCGTAGCCGAATGGAAAAACCGAAAACGTATAAGTCATTTCTGTTTATCTGTCTATTCGTCGTATTTTTTTTACTAAAGTAAAAATAATACCCACTAGAGTGTTTTTTTGTAAATAAGTCTAATGACTAATGTCATACATGGCACTAAAACTAACAAATATTGATTTCATCCAACTTATGGAAGGTATCTCAAAATATAAAAAACCATCATGAGAAACTTGTATAGGGATTGTATTAAAATAATTCATTAGAAGCCAGTGCAGCTTTCCCATGCTTATCGGGCTTTAGACTCTTCAAAATATTTCATTGAACACGTGTTTCATGGTTTATTACAATTCCCCCTAAGCGAAGCTGCGAAAAAAAAGTTTTTAAGAAAACAAAAATAATGTCACACAACTCAGATTTTTATTTGAAAAATATAAATTTATAAAAATATATAAATTAAAAAGAATATTTTAAATTAAAACAAGTATTTTACAAGAATGGCAAAGTTAACTTTGTTAATAAATAAAATTGACACCTACCTTAATTTTCTCAGTCACGGAGTTTCGTAACACTACATTCCCAGGTTCCCTCTGCCTACCTTGCTATATGCGGAATACAGCGTGATGTTAGTAAAAAAACATATCTAATTTTTAAATAACCTTTTTATGTAATCCTTTATATCCACACAAATTTATTGTACACTTACAAAAACTAGTGAATATTATATAAATAAATAATATGTTCAGATTGCGGTTACCTCAAGAGAACAAAACAAACCTACATCTCATTAAAATTGATAAAAACAACAGTTAGAGTAATATTATTAGAGGCAATTTTTTGATTAAAGTAGTATACTTGGAATACTATTTTATGAATTTACTGGGGATTTTTTAACTATAGGAATTATTTATATATTTCTAGAAATTAAGAAGCTCATGGTGCAGTGGTACAGCATCTGATTGTAAATGCGATGTTTGTACGTTCGATCCGCACTCAGGGTAACAAAATATTTTAATTCCCTACTCAGGCAAGAAAAAGCGTGGCATTGAGTTCCAATACAGCCCACACTTATATTTGCAAGAAAAGACAGACAAAGCTTATTGACATTAGGCTTTTCTGCGTATCCTGCGGTGTGGTAGGAAATTAAACTGACGATACGTTTCTCTTGCTATCATTCGACATATCGACACTGGCTTTTATGCGACGATAATTAGTAGACAAGCACTAAATTGCAGATTTTTAATTGATGAATTTAAATTTAGTAATATTCACAAATTAATTATTTTTCTTTATTATTATAATTTTTAAGATGTTTCTTCAGTCTTTATTTCATATTTCTAAAACACAAATATATATATTTATGTAGGTATATAATATTAGCCGATTGTTTCAAACATTAACCCAGTTATAGTCCAGCTATCAGACAGCCATTGTCCAAACTTCATCAATATCCGCTATCCGGTACGAAGCGGCGCTGCGCTGTGACAAAAGCCCGCCTCTAAATAACTAACGTTACTATGAAATTTATTAAAGCTCGTATGTTATTTTGTGGAACATTTTTCTACTATTTTATATTACCTTTAGAGATAGGAGAATATAAAAAGAAATAAGTAAGAATTTTTATATAAATATGAGGAAGAGCTTACTTTGAACTTCGGTTAAAAGAATAATCTGTTGGTACCCAACTTCAAAAAAAGAAGATGTTAGCTATGTTAGCTATAGATGTTATATATATATATATATATATATATATATATATATATATATATATTAAACGAAATTTAACAATTGTTTGCATGTTTGTCCACAAATTTCTTTGCTTTTTAGGGTTCCGTACCTGAAAACGAAAAAACAGAACCCTTTTAAGATCACTTAGTGTTCCGTCTTTCCGTTTGTCAAGGCCATTTATCTCGAGATCCACGGTGCCCTGTGTAATTCCCGTTGGCTTACAATCTTGAAATTGGCAAAAAATCTACATCATTATTTAACTATAAGTCTAGATATTTCTAAATTGAAAATAAATGAAGTAACTTTAACTAAATTAAATAGTAAAATTATAAGTTATTTAACTTTCTCATAATTTAATTAGACAAGACGTGTTTATTAACGTAATGTAAAACCTCTTTAGCATCTTAAATCTTGACATTTACCTAGAAGTAAGACCGAGGTAGGTCCAAGGTCAATAAGTTCAATTAAAGTGAAAATTAATAGTTGAAAGCAGTCGTGATGCTGGGGCACAAGCGTGCGACTGTAAACACGATAAGCTGTGAGTTCGATTTCCACTCGAGAAAATTATATTTAATATTTTCATTTTCCTCGCTTTGCTAACGAGGCAATGCACGACGTTGAGTTCCGCCACTAACAACAGACAAACAAATACGTAATTTATCACAACGTTTTTTATTTCCCAAATTGCCTGAAGCTTGATGTTGTGATCTATATGAACATTCAAAAAAAGAAAATATAATCAAACTTATATAATTGAGTTAGTACAAGTTTTCTCATAAAAAAACTTTTCTCAAGTCAACTTTACCTAGGAGTTTATATAAATTATTATAGCATTATTAGATGTGAAGAAAACTGTACACTGTGCTGTATTACGAGTACGTATATCTATCACTCTTGCAAATTTGTTTTGTTCTTCATTAGTATAAGTGAATTTTTTATAACATATTGCTACTATGTGTTTATTATCATTGCTTAATTTATATCTGTATGTTTCCCTAAAAATAAATAAATTAATTAATTAAATTCTATAAATCTCAAGATATCATTCAACACCCACATGATGAGATGATATCTCAGAGATAATTCTTTTGTAAGTGAAGTTATGATCAACACATTTTTCAATATTGTACTTGGCTCTGATTTCACAAATTGTTTTTTAATATATTTTTTTTTTACATTACATTTATTAGAAAAATGAAATATAATGATTTAAATAAAGTTTTAACGTAGGTACATCTACACAAAATTACTTATATTTTATAAAATTTTACA
Organism: Heliconius ethilla aerotome; assembly: GCA_001485985.1. Classification (NCBI taxonomy): domain Eukaryota; kingdom Metazoa; phylum Arthropoda; class Insecta; order Lepidoptera; family Nymphalidae; genus Heliconius; species Heliconius ethilla. Next base: position 4,355 of record FAPJ01011459.1, on the reverse strand, counting down.
AAAGGAAAAAATATAAATGGTTTATAAGATGTAGATACTATTCGTAAATTGACAGTTTATTTAAAGATTCAAGTAATTCTACTCTAACCCTCAATCTCACACTTGATTCTCCAAATTCGTATAGTTTACTTAAACTTAATCTTTTGAGTAACATTATATTTCAGGGAAAATGAAGAACCCACCCTAAACTTCTTAGTTGGAATGACACATCCAAAGATCCACAAGATAACGTGCTGGGTTATTTTGATAAAACTTTGCATGTCGTTTAAGCATAATTAAGCCATAAGGAATGAGAAAACTTGACTTGAAAGGTTTTGTGTTGCTATTTAGTGTGAAAATTTAAAAAGATGTATTTTAACATATTAATAAGCGATCCGCTCGCGGCTTTGCCGTTTTTTAGTAGGGTTTCGCGGCTTTTACTTATCTAAACTACTTTCGTGATCGAATAAAATTATCGTTGTAAAGACAATATCCACACAATGAAAATTAAAAATTCAGCCAATCCAATAAAAAAAGTTTTATCAATTTAGTTGAATCAAATACTTTATACAGACATCACTTTTTATTTTTTGAACTGATTTAAATGAAACAATCGAAAAATAATTGAAATGATTTTCCTTGCTTGGCTACAAGACAATGCGCGATGCAGAGGTCCGCCGTTCAACACATATCTGGAAATTAGGCGAAAAATAACGTCTTAACTCTTCTTGGTTAGTACTGCTGTTAGTTCTAACCAAACCAGGTATACGCGGGATAGCCGTATGCGTGTATCACATGAAGTTAATATAATTCAAGGAAAATAATTTAAACAGACAAGGTTGCAGGCGGCCACTAGAATAGTATAATTTTGATAAATTACTGAAATTTACTTAATTAGTTACCTCTCAATAAATTACGTCTCTTATAAAAGTTTTTGGAAATGACTATTATAAACACGATAAAACGTTTTATCACAGACTTATAAGGATTTCTAATAATACATATATAATTTTAATACTACTACTAACTATTACTATTATCTATATATCTACGCAATATTTGATAAAAAAAATTATGATATTCTAAGGAGTTCATATAAAAAATAAGAGCTGTTCTACAAATAACTCATGGTGGAGAAAGCATACAATCTTGCGAGCGGCTTTGCCTGTGATATTCAAGATTTTTGTTTAGGCTTTTTAATAAAAAAGCCTAAAGCTTAGATTAAATTATAAAGAAATAACACCAAATTTATTAAAAACTTCAACAAACAAACACAATTTTTTATGTTTATTTGTCTTTTAACTATGAGGCCACTCATGGTGGAGGGGCAGAAAGTGTAAGCACATACAGGTTGTGGGTTCGATTTTCCCTCAAGAAAATGAAATATCTAATATTTTATTTTTTCTCTGGTATCAAGGCAAAGCGCAGCGTTG
>FAPJ01011431.1:12116-22944 GCA_001485985.1 Heliconius ethilla aerotome | reverse complement strand
GAAGTGTCTTAACACAAAGTTCCCTCTGCCTACCCTGCTGTATGCGGGGATACAGGATGAAGCTGAGAAAAAAAAAATGTCAGTTTATAATTTAATATTGTTATATAATAGTTATACTACTTTAGAATTTATTCACGGGATTTATTCGATTGACAGAGCTGGATCTAGCCACAGATTGCAATAGCGATGGCACGAGGACGGCGAGGATTCAATTGAGTGGCATCCATTGTAAAGTTAAAGTTATTGGATAACCGAGGACTCGCTTTTAAACGCTTTGTTGAAGTCTCGAATGTTTAATTTGGTTGGAAATTTCAATTAGTTGTATATTTTTACAGATTTATTATTGTATTTTTATATTATTTGAATTTCAATTAGGCAAAAATATGTTATTTATGTAACTTGACTTTACCTAATTTAGTAAAGAATATTTTAATGTTGTTTCTTTTTATAATGCCTGTATTATGGCGATAAAGCAACTGATAAGCACCAATATAATGTAACTAAATTATTATTCTTAGATAGAATACTTTAGACATTTAGAGAGGTATTTTTCATATAGCAGTAGAAGCATATCTTACGAAACACTGCCTGTTTAAGTTATTATTCCCCCCTGTAAAGATTGAACCCCGCACCAATAGGTAAGCACCACTAGACCAACACACAAATTATTCAGGCTACAGGGTTACGGTTATGACTGACTGAACTGGCTGAACTGGCTTTCTATGATGATCGAGGCTATAATATATGCTGTTATGTGACCAAACCGAGACTAACATTTCTCATAGATCTTAATGTACCATTTGGGCGAATCGAAATCGTCCATTAAGACCGTAAATATCAACCTACCACATCCTCGGAGTACCCATATTTCAGACTGTGTCATTGCCAAGTTGTTTATTATATTCGTCATAGCTTTGATACCTATCTACTTATATTATTATGTTTCATTTAAAATTATAGTATACATACTATAAACTACCTTGGGGAGACATGGGGCAGTTTTACAAGTGCAGGGACAATGGGGCAGTTCTACTAATTTTTCAAATATCTGCTGAAATAAAAGCACGTGCGAAATTACAATACAAATAAAAGAAACAATCCGAAAATTGAAAAATTGTATGTATTTCATAGAAAAAAATTGTTACAAACTTATATGTGTAGTTTATTTCACACAAAATGAATACGTACGCCCGCAAACTTATGTTTGTCAACTTTTATAAGTAGTACTTACTTTTGATGAAATACAATCCTGAAATCGGTACGGAAGCCTCGGAGGGCGAGTCCAAGTAGCACTTTCTTCCGCCGGTCTTTTTAACATGTTGTCATTTTGCTATTTGTCTCTTATATTACTTACTGCTACGGACTGCTCCGGTAAAAAAAGCGTATTTTTGTCACTCACAACACAACGCCACGCTTTTTTTCGCATCTCGGATTTAGATAGAAAACAGAGAATAAAGAGAGAAAGGCTTCAAATTTCAATGACATCGAACAGTAAATAGAAGTGACATAGCGAAGGTTGTAGAATCCACGCAAAAGAAGTTACGGGTATACGAGTAAACCTACTATTGCATATGCTAGTGGATGCACTAGTATATACAGAGACTGGTAGGAAAGGTCTGATATGATGATTATGGACAACGTAGGTTGCAAAGTCGTCAACATTTTCTTTTATTATTAAGTTTTTTTGTCTACGCCACGTGACATGAAATATGTTTGAAAATAAAACAAAATATTACATAAATACACATATAAACATACTCATAATATAATACTCGTATGTAATTTGTAATGTCATTTATGTCACAGCTAAGTTTTATTAAACTAAGAATGATATTTAAAGGTCCGTTAGACAATCTAATTTCAAAGGAGCGTTAGCCTAATTCAGGGTAGCATTAGAATTCTAGGAGCAATCTTTGTATGCCAATAATGTTTAATCAACAAAGTATATTGAACTCTCTTCATTTACATTTAACTTACGTAATTGATTAGTTGCAGAAAATTATTGTTACTGTTCTAAAAACCTGTAATAACATTAAATAATTCAAATTCGTTGTTAATACAATGGCTGTGGGTTCGATTCCCACTCGGAGAACTAAAATAAATATGTTATTTGAAATACAAATTTTAAAAAATACCACATACCACACAATATCACAATAATTAGAATTACATTTTATTCAAAGTACAAATTTTTATACTCGCTTCATTTTCCAGAAATATTTGAAAAGGATCAGGGATTGATATAATGTAATCCATTTTCGGTTTGATGTCTGCCAGTTGACAATTAGTTAATTGACTTTTGAAATAGGCTTAGAATATTAGGACTATTTCTACCCGACTACGCGACCCGCAAGAGGGTATTGTGTTTATTAGTCTATGTTTGTTGCTATGTTACGTTGTAAAGACCGAACTTCTTGACCGATTTTGATGTTTTTTCCAATGAATAATGATTGGGCTTGTTTTTCTCTTTTTAGAAGTCAAGTTTTTTGTTTCTTTATAATATTTGTTTTGACTATGTACAAAATAAATCAAATTTAAATTGAAGTAATTGGTGATAGATAAGTTAAGACTTTTCCAGAATTTAATTAAAAAATTATGCGGCTTATCATACCTAACCTTGTTATATTTCATTGTTTTATAATATTTTAAATTAATATTTGTGATTTTTTTTTTATTTTAAAAATATTGACGTTGCCAAATTTCGATACTGTGCCTTTGATTCGATCGTAGCGGTATTACTACATAAGAAGGTCCTACAGTGGTAATACTCATTAAATTTTACTTTTTTTTTTTATTTTACCTATTTATAAAATTATGTATCTCTATGTTTGATTTCTTATCTTAACTCTTCTCTCTCTCTCTTTGTTACAGTTACCGAAAAGGAAATAAGGCTTTGGTATGTTGGTTTACTAGCATTATATTTTTGATTCATATGTTTTAGCGTAATTAATTTATTTTATTAATGTATTATTTGAAATTATGTTAAATATTTATTTAACTGGCCTCTAAAATGTCTAATTTTATTTTATTATACTAACACAGACCTAAAAAAATGTTAACAATTATATATATGTGTATAGCAAATTTGAATCGAGTTAATCATTTGAAACTCGCATTAAATTTTATTGCTTAGAATTTACATAAAATATTTATCAATACTGTAGCCATAATTACATTTTTATAGACTATTTTAGTACGTTAAAACTTAATTATAATATATTATAATTACAAATGTAATTGCTAAATGCTAATGGAGAAGTTAAGGATATTTTAAATAAAAGATAAGGATTTTTCATGACTGAAATATATTATTCATTCATTTAAATAATTATAAATAAATGATAACATTACAAAAGTCTTTATAATTGTATTTAGGTTTTAATTTTAGTAAAATATTTCGTATACTTATAGCCCCGATAACCGATTGAATGTGGGACACAAAAGGTTGAACTTCTCAATTCTTCTCTTGACCTCTGTTTTTCTAAATGTTCAGCTAACTCTATTTTTCAGTTACCGTCCTCGGCTGAGCTCGTATACTATTTAAATATAATATTTATATAAGAATATAATAGATATATGCAAGTGACGTGCATGAACTCTATTGCTTTCTATCAAAAAAGCAACACACTCTCTCTCTATCTCTCTTCTTAATGTATAGAGTTGTAGGAATGTTTTAAAATTTTAAAGTAGGAATGTCAATAGTGTTGCGTTTGTAAAAGTTTTCACTGATTTTAAATTAGTGTTATTATTCATAATAATATATATTTTTTTATTTATTGTCATAGAAATATTAATTTGTAATTTATGGTTATATGTATTTTGCACGTTCATTGTTTTCAATATCGAAGTTCACGAGACGTTATTATATATTTTTTTCATTTCTTAGGCACAAAGGTTTCCTGAAGGATTGCCCTAACGGCTTGCTCACCGAACAGGTACTTTCCTTACATTATCCATATTAATGATGGAAGTTTCATTCAATTATTATTAAAATATATTGCCTTAATATAAAAAAGATACATTTTCTGTTAAATATTTTTCTATTGAACTTAAAAATATTGTCGTTTTTTATGTAGAATAAGGGCATATAGTAAAAAAGTACATAATTTCTTTGTGTTTAGGGTTTCATCAAGATCTACAAGCAGTTCTTTCCTCAAGGTGACCCCAGCAAATTCGCTTCACTCGTCTTTAGAGTGTTTGATGAAAACAATGTAAGTATAACAGAATACAATTTTATATCTTATTTTATAAATACTTTATATAAGATACAAATAAAGAAATCATGACGAGTATTTTATAAACTGATAAAAGTATACATTTTTTGATTGGGAACGAGAATGAGAATAGTTTCACATCAGACATGATCGTCGAGGCCTTTTTGTTTGAAAAACACACGTGGAAAGTTTCTTTTTAAATATATATATATATAATTTTCATATTATTATTTTTTTCTGACAGTAAGCTTCGAACTTTAAAAGCTAGCTCGTTCCTGCATTAAAGTAAAATACATAAAGATTAAATCATTTCTTAAATCATTAATTTCGCTATTTTTTTATAGGATGGATCGATTGAATTTGAAGAGTTCATACGAGCGCTTTCGGTGACGTCACGTGGCAATCTGGATGAAAAACTGCACTGTAAGTACGAGTATGTTGCTTTGGATTGTAATCATTGTACTATTTGAGGTATACTAATACTGGTTCTATTTGAAATTTCTTCTATACAAGTTATAAGCTTAGTTGACTAGAACTAAATGTTAGACTTAATTTTAGTGGTGCTGTCAAAGAGATCGGTTACAAATTAAAATAATATATCATGTTGTAAATAAAATTTGAATTTAAACTTACTTTCTATAAATTAAAATAAAATCAGGTGAAACAGGGTAGGCAGAAGAAATTTAAAGAGAAGAAATGAATGAAATGAAGTGAATTAATGACTAATCATTTATTCCCTCGAGCGGGAATCGAATCCACAACCGTCCCGGTACATTTACCTTACCCTTTGTGATATGTTCCACAGGGGCGTTCCGCCTATACGACGTGGACAACGACGGATACATCACCCGAGACGAAATGTATAACATAGTCGATGCGATCTACCAGATGGTTGTAAGTATGACAATTATATATACAGCATGTTCAATAAAATATAATTATAAAAGCATAAAAACGACTGAAGCTGCACAAAACAATACAAAAAAACCAGTCTAACTTCAACAGTAATACTGGGCAACTATACCATTGAAATATTTTTATAATCTATATACCTACATATAAACGTTTAGAGTCAGAAGTCTCTACATAAGATCCGTTGATTGTTTGCCAGTGCGAGCCATGTCTTGGCCATTTTTTGCATGAAAATATTTTTGTGGCATTCCTATAACAATATCCCTGGCATTCCTATAACGATACTTCGTCGATTTCCTTGTTCTATATTTTAACACATTTTATTTATATTATCGGGGTGCTTTAAATTTTGATTATTGCAAAGTATTTACTGACACTTATGTTAAAACATAGAGTAGGAAAGTACTGACATTGGACTATTATAATTTTCCAGGGCCAAACACCGCAGCCTGAAGATGAGAACACACCGCAGAAGCGTGTCGACAAGATCTTCGACCAGATGGACAAGAACCACGATGATCGTCTCACCCTCGAGGAATTCCGCGAGGGCAGCAAGGCCGACCCGCGCATTGTTCAGGCACTTTCTCTTGGAGGCGATTAATCGACGGTCATCCTCTCGCCGGATTTCTCATTTTCTTCTGAACCCTAAACTTATTCCCCGCTTAATTAATTTGCCTTCAATTTTCAACTTATGTTTTACGATAGTCCTTATATCTTTAAATGTTTCGTATTTGCCAATATGGACTAAGGTTTGTGCGTGGCGACTGACAGGGCGTGCTCTATTATATAAAAAAAATATCTTATAGAATACTTAATATAAAATAATTTTGTTAACTGTATCTTCTCAGTGTTATAGATGTAATTTTAACATAAACATCAATATTTAAAGTGAAAAATGTATATGAAAATTGATTTAACATAATGGTTAAGAGGCAACTATTTGATAAATTTTATCTACAGCAATGGAAACATGTGGATATCGGGCACTATGCCAATTGTATGACCTATACTTCGCTATGTATGTTGAATCATTAACTTTTATATCTTAATTTCTAAAATATATTTTTCTTTTGTATAATAAGTAAGTATATTGTAACTGTGTTTTAATACGTTTTAATTATTTTCTACTAATAATTATTGTTTGTAAATTAATAAAGAAAGAAATTTACTTATTATTTTGAGAATAATATAGTATGAATTATATTTTGTAACAGAATCTATTGTTAGAATATGGGCAAGGGTGTCGTCTTACAGATTTCGTGTTGGCAAATTCATTATGACGTGATCTATTTATTTTTGCTGTTGCATTCCCAAAATGAGAAAAATCCGTGCGAGAGAGTGATTGGCAAAGGAGCCATCGATAAATGAAATTTTACAAGTCATTAGAATTTTTCTAATTAGGCCGATGAATCATGTAGCTGTCTCCAGCAGCACGGTCTCCAACTTTACCACCATGCTCAAGATAACTGTATTGGAACATAAATATAATGAAGGCCAGTTAAATTGGAAAATCGTAATATTAAATATAATATGCAGCTATTTCATTCACCTCACTTCATCTCCACATAGATCACACAATTATAATACCTACGCGGCGTTGAGTTCCACCACTCCACCAGGACGCAATGCCCCCTAGCTGATGATACCTGGGGCAAAAGCCGTTTACCATGTTACCAAATTCTCAGACCGTGCTGCAATCCACACCTAGCGTGACTTTTGATTCACAATAACACACTTATAAATATACTTAGAGACAACAGTCAACATACAGACATAGTGTCCATTCCTCATTAAATATTCTGAGATAATGATCTTCGAATATTTTGTTATAAGCAATTTTCCAAAGTAATTGTTAATTGTTGATTAATTATTAGATTTTAAAGACTTGGCCCCATGATGGTTAAATTTGTATTTTGGGACAATATAAAATATTGAAATGATAAAATTTTTCGTGTTATGATAAAAGTTTTGGGTTTTTACAGCCCCTTAGTTACTATTTAATAAAAATAACAAATTCGCAGTGGCGTGCTTAGCAGTAATGCCGCTAGTACGTGTATTTACATTAAAAAAATCGTTGTTAAATTTAAAAGGATGATGATTAAACTAATTCGAAGGATGAAATTGAAAAGCAATGTATTTAAATAATTAATTATATATCACATAGTAGTGATCGCGTATAATATGAAAAAAAAAACATTCGATTGTATTTAGTTAGAAAGTTTAGTTACACATGCACTGTTTTATAGAGTAAGTGATTTAAAGCTTACTGTGGCGTGTACTTTGAATAATATTTAAACTTTAAGCAAACGTACTTACCTATGTATATTTTTTAATCTGCTTATAGAAATTGAAACTATTAATTTATACGAATAATTTATTATTTACTAAATATCCTTTCATATTTTCTGAACAACAGCGGTCTAATAAATAAAAGATTCATTTTACAAGATTTAAAAATAACAAGTTTTGCTCGATTGAACTATTAAGAAGAATAGTTTTATTGGTTTTTTTTTATTGCAAAAAAGATGTTGTTTATGCGTTTATTATACGTGTATATATATTTAGGACCTGGGGACCGTCGTCGGCTTGTTTGTTTCTACTTAAATTTTCACAGCGCAGATTTTAAAATTCCGCTTTATATAAAATTAACAATTTGTACGAAAGCTTGTCTACCACGCGAACACGACATTTGAAAAGGCTTTTTTATTAATTATCTTAATAATATAGACATTATGGTGTTATGCGGGTTGGATTTATAACTCATAGAGTAGTTTCATTTCACGACCATTCAATATTGAGGAAAATTATAATACATACATACTTTCATTGATAATTTTACAGTTAGGCAAATTTTGTATTTACTTAAATATATACTCGCCCAAGGTACCAAAAGATTATTACAATATTTTCCAGCTACTAATAAATACATACATGTTAACGATTTCCAAATTATATTTTTACACCATAAAAAATTCCAATGACATATTCTTTAAATGTTTTGCAAATTAAACTGAAAAAGACGCATTTCATGTTGAACAAATAAATTAAAAGCAACTACCACTTTACCAATTAAATATTTATGGAAACGTATAGCCAATAGATCACTACAATGTTTAATAATCTTTTGTGCCTTAGTACAAAATTATAATATATTGCCATATAATAATTTACGATACGTTATATTCATCGAATTGTTAATCAAAATTTCTTTATAAATTAGGAGTAATTAAGGCGCGTTCTCAAGAACTAATGTAGATAATCGATCGGGCTGTGTATTTCGAGGTTAAAGATAAGTATTTGGACAAGGTGCGATGCGTCGATTGAAATTTAAAAATAAAAATATATATTAATATTTAACAAGATTTTAAAACTTTTTCCATTATATCACAAAAAAATTAAATTTTTCAGTATCGTCTGTAAACAACGCCTATCGACGTCATCAGCACCCACCCACCCACGTGCATCTACTTATTAAGAACACAATACACTCGTATCTTAATAACTGAATGTCAATATAATTGTTAATTATTATAATTAGTTTGCACAAATCATTATTATTTCTCATTAATTTAATATATACTTAATAATTTTATTACATATTTTAGTTGTGTTTAAATTTCGGCAGCGAACTGACATTTTTTAAACAAAATATTTAATCGATTTCAGATAAATAATACAATTTGGATGATATTGTTCACACATTTTAATTGAATATGGTATCAGATTTACCATTATACCATCATATTAAATAGTAGTTCTTAATATCGTGAACTGTTACCATCTTACGAAGCCTTTTGTTCTTCTCATCAGAACGTGAAAGGTTCTGATGAAGAACAGAACTCCATCTCCAAAACTCGCAACGATATTGAACTTTGACGATACTGTTAGTCGACACATCACTCGTTTTCAATGCATGCATATTCAATAATGTTTACATTTTAACATTTTTAAAATGTTAATTCACACTTAAGGAAAAAAATACATTTTTTAGAAAACTAATAAAAATTTGCGGGATTAGAACCCGCGCCTGTTGGAAACCGCACCTCTTCGACAGTTTTCTTCTGAACTTGAACTTCAAGAGGCACGGGTTCATATCCCGCTCAAATTACATTTTTTTATACGTTTTCTAAAAATGTGAATGTTTTCATTATCCATGTTTATTAGACGTAGTTTAAATATTAGACATGTTCGACGTTACTAAGTCAAAACTTAAATGTTTAGTATAACAATAATAGTGTGATATATGTTACGTGGTTCACAGGCATTATCTATTGCTTGGAAGGTCTCACCTTATTATGGGTTCCATATTTTTTTATATAGGTAAACGCAATAAATATTCAAACGAAATAAAATAAACTGCGATATAATTCGTAAAACTATGTACCTATAATGTTTGTTATCCACGTCTTATATATGTATTATATATAGACTAGTATACATTATCACATAAAAATTACCTTCTCACTCCTAAATCGGTTCGCTGCCTTCTAATTAATCGTTTAACTCAAAGTAGAATTCCTTCAATCTCAATGTAAATATTAATTATTGTTCGCCTACTTTAATACTACTATGATAATATTCACTTTTATTATAAATATTAATAATAAAGTTAATACCAAAAGTGTTTTATTTAATTATGCCCTTTACATAAAATTAAAGTAATTTTGACAGAAAAGAAACAATATGAACATTAGACTCTCTGTTTTAACTATTTATACTTTTTATAAATATAACAACATATTTGTTTAGAAAAATCAGTCAAGTCTGAGTCGGTCTTCAAAGGTTAATGCGAATTATAACTTATAAAAGTTGCAAACTTAAGTTGTATCTTAGCTGTATTTTTATTATTATCACGTCTTTAGTGACGATCGCAAGCATACGACGAATTGATTTACATAAGAATCACCAAAATATGTGAATTCGTTTGTTTAAACGCCACATACAAACGTCGTGCAGGCAGAGTGAAGAAATGAAAGTAATTCATTCCAGCGAGTGAGAAATGAATTCGCATCTACAGTCAGCCACGACCGCCTTTTCTACAATCATTGTATACAGATAAACAAAAACTACGCCGCCATGAAATCAATATAAAATTAAAGTAAAAATTCAATATTTATTCAATGCATTTATTTCACATTACAATTGTCATCAATTTATTACATTCATAATTAATTTTCATCAGCACAATCAGTAGATTCTACCAAAATTGACATGTCAAGGACCGAGGATCGTCCACGTAATAAAGTATAAGTTTATACAAAATGCATATCTATAGCTATAGCTATAGTGCTAGTTTAGAATCAATTTACAATGCGTAAATTAAGGTATACTTTATAAACTCACAATTAAAGTTTATTATGGTCATAAATTTCTTCTTTAAGAAATAATACAATAGGAATTTTATGAATTAGGTTATTGTTTTTCTTTTTTTTACAGAATAATTTTGAAAACTTTACAATTTATAACATTCTTATTATTTTATATTATTTTAAATTAAATAGCAGATAGAAGATAATACCCTCTAGAAGTTTCTACTTTCATAATCATAAGTTTAAAAAAAGCAAACTCACATTATATGAGGAGGTACATAAGGTTACATATTTATATACATAAGTAAGTTAAATAGCTAAATATTTTTAATTTCATTTCTGAAAGGTAGTTAGGTCAGTATAGGAAGAGTTTGGGGTGCTATGTCGGTTACC
>FAPJ01011431.1:0-12100 GCA_001485985.1 Heliconius ethilla aerotome | reverse complement strand
TGCTCGTCGCGGCTAATAAACCGACACGCGGGAATGCGCTCCGGCGCTCTGTATTGTAAGTTGTCCCGAAAACAACAACTGTACGTCAAAACGAGTTCTTAAGAAATAGTTATTTATTGTTTACTTTCCGACTGTCAACTGTATGTAATTTAAATTTAGTTATTATTCTTCATTTTGTAATACACAACACTCATACCGCACCATAAAACTATATTAACTAATAAAAAATAAATAATAACTGGCAAATAAACATATCGTACAGAACACACATGGACACACATTGAACGAAATAAAATACGAATCTAAAAATATCACATACCAATGTATGAACATAAATCAGGAACATAAAAATTAACATACCAGAGTGTGAAACAACCTGACAAAAAAGACAAGGCACTTTTAATTGAAAATCCAATATTCATCAGGCTGGACACTGTCTAAGGAACTCTGAATCAAAATAAATAATGGTGACCGTCATGTCATCCCGGAACATTCTACTGACGTCGGGGGATAAGCTCAACAAGTGTGCCAGCCTCGAATGATCCACGCCATACTCTGTCCCGCCAATAGCGTGCCTTATCAAATGAGTTGCAGCATTTCTGTCTTTAGGTTTTATTTTCAAACTCTCCTTTCTATGTAACAAAAGGTCATTTATATCACCAAGTTGAATATTCTTCTTCGGCAGCTTGAGGGGATTGAAAAACACTTTGCCCTTCATATGTTCACCGATTAGTTTGACGGCTTGAATCGGCGTCATCATATCCCACAGGCCATCCGAGGCGATTATTAGAAACTTGTCTTTTGGTGTTAATCTGTGATAAAAAATGTCCGGCCTGGCAGTGAGGTACGGTGGGGTGTAGTAATTTGCCGGGATGGCTTTCTGCCCAATCAATGGCACCACAACTTGCGATAAAACGTCAGATTTCCATTTGTATCTATAGTCACCCATACTACGCAAGGGCGCCAGTTCACCAAGAAGCCTGTCCCTTCTAATGACAGTTTTTCGCTCCTCATCAGGATGTTCGTTCCAAATTCTTTTAAGCTCATCAAAATTTTCTGTGTTATGTTCCTTAGTTATCTTCTTTGCTATCCATTCGTTCTCGTCGGTCATGGTGCCTAGAACGGCATTACAATCACCAACATTAGCCACGTACAAGTGAGGCCCGTCTATATAAGACAGGCAAACGACCGCGCCTGATAACGCCACGGACAATGTCTTTGGATTTACAACTCCATTACTTTTAAATATATCTACAACTTCTCTTGACAAATCACTGTCTAATTGCAAGATCCCTTTTTCTAATGATGACTGAATGTCAACCATATTGTTGGTATTTTCAGACAGATTTTTTAAATAGTAATTAAAACTTTCATCATAGATATGTTTTAAATCTTGAACAATTTCAGACTGAAAAAATAAAATGAATATTATTTCTTTATTTTGTGTTCATGATTATTATAAAATAAATCAGCTTCAGGCTTTATCCGACGCATGTAAGCAAAGCGACAATGTAAGCGAAGAAATGAGAATATAAATTTATTTCCTTATTTCGAGTGGTGATCAAACCCATGACCACCACCAGTCGATTTTGGAGCACCCTTTGTGCCTCTGCGCCACGACTGGCCTCATGAGGATTAATGTATTATATATTTTTAAATTTAGTCAATACTTACTCTATCATTATAAGTCTCTACTAGTAATTCACGAGGTTCTTGTTTCATATATTTTTCTAATTTATTCAAAGGTAAAAGTGCAGCAGCTATATACTTGAAAAGTCTTTTAGATATCACTTGGGCACAAGCAGGGCCTCCGTGACCATCAAATACTCCCATTAGAAATCCTGTAATTATAAATAATGAAATAAATATAAACAAATATGTATAATGTGGTTGTAACTTACTTTTATTTAGTAATTTGAATTAAATTTGTGTTTTAATAACATTATCACTTGAAATTTAATATCTGTATGATATATTTTTTTTTATTTATGAACGGCAATAAGATATTGTAATATGTATATATATAAATATAATATGAGAATAAATGAATTCTGAAACCGTAAACCGTAACTTGCTTACCATGTCAAGGAGTAAAAATTACAATTCATACAGAGTATCAGGTATTGGAACATTAGAGAGTTGACCATTTACACATGGCATCTACACATAGACATAGCATTCATACATTGTTTCACACAGTGGCCTGAGGTGATTCCTATGCAAAGCATCACTGCGGAGACTGTAGCTAGAGTAGTATTTGAGAGTTGAATCTCTTGTTTTGGATGTCCTTTGAAACTTACAAGCGACCAAGGCAGACAATTTGAGAGTAACTTGTTTACAAAGTTAATGAAGTATTTCAGCATACATAAATATGCACAACATCTTATCGTCCTCAGAGTAATGGCATAATTGAATGTCAGCATAGACCACTAAAAGTGGCTTTGATGGCACGGTTTGATAAATCCCACGGTTTGATGAACCCAAATCCTCGCTAAGGAAAACAGGTATATTCCTAGTAATCAGCGAGGCTATTTATTATATATGTAACATAAATAAAACCATTGTTTTAAACAATCATATAATAATAATTTTAATACCTGGTGTCATCTTGCACTGTGCTTCGCATCGAGTATCTTCAATTGGGTTGTTAGATGGTAATTGGTTAGAATCATAGGACTTGACTGAGCCATAAACAAAGTCCTTGTTAAATTCATTTTTACGAAGGATGGCAGTGACCTAAAATATATTATAGTGTTATATTATAAATAGTTGTTAAATTATAAATAAAATTATTTTTTATATACATTAAGGTGGGCCAAAAAATTTTTGTTTTAATTATAGTGAAAATAATGTTCTGGACGCCAATAATATATGTAAAAGGGCTCTTAATTTTTATATTAAGGTGGTATATATATATAAGGTGTCTCATTGTGATTTTTGATTTACCATTTAAATAACAAGGAGAATTTTGTATTTTTCATTTGGAACTTAAATAAAACTAATAGTATCAATGTAAAAGCCAATATATATTCTTGTAGGAAATTAAACAAACTACAAAAAAGGTCTAATAAATAACTAAGGTCTAGTAAATCTTTTTTGTAATTACTTATTATTATTTAGTATAATTATTATTTAGTTTAATTTCTATTTTGTAGTTTGTTTAATTTTTAGCCATAGAATTTGAGAACTCTGTAGACTCAAATATAAGTATTATTTATTTTCAGTTTCTAAATATTTTTTTCCCTTAAAAAATATGGTAACTTCAAAAGGAATAATAAATATAAGTTCCTCTTTACTATACTCACTTCTTGTGGTGATAAAAGTACTTCAACACCATCTTTTTGAGCTTCTGATGAAGTGTACGAAGAGTGGAAACATCGGGAACCCGAGAAAATATAGTTAAGAAATGCGCGGTCATCTGATACGTAACTCTTACACCATTTATTAAACAATGTTTGCTTGAAGCTATTATCTACTTTTGAACATGTGTTAATAATTACATTGAGAATAGAATAATTCATGTTTAGACCAGGAATAAACCGGGCATGTTACGCAATCACAGACAAAAATATTTTTTTTACTTGTTTAATAGCTTAATATTTGATTTTAAATTTACTTTAGCAGTTAAAATTTATCTCATTACATCTTTTTTGTAATGTTAGCCTTTTGTTACAGTACATAAAAAAACGCTGTTTTTATATATATATATATATCCTATACATATATATTTTCTGTATTCTGTTTTAGTCCGTGCATTGAATAATTTCTATTTTCTAAAAAGCCACAAATGACATACCACAGACTATAGAATTTTGAATGTACGTATTAAATTATTAATACAATTTGAAACTACAGATAGTAAACAGTTGTCACATCTTATATTTCAGTTTTGCTTCTCTGGTAAAGAAGAAGATTGAATTTTAATTAGTTTTCGTATTTTATTACCTCACTCCAAAGCACCCATAACGACCAGTTTTTCAAAACTCATAAATCTCATGTTTCATGTTTATTTATACCTTAATGGTAAAATATTTTAGCCATACAATCAATATTGATCATTCAGTATTATATATTTTTTTTGTACAATAAATAATAAAAAATCTATATTACGCTTTTATTAAAGTAATAACTGCTTATGGGAGGACGGAGCCCTAGTCATCGATGGCTTGGACCCTAGTCCCACCCTCGGAAGAGTGTTTTTTAATAATTTTTATAACTATTTATTTTTAAAAATGTAAAATTTATTTCTCTTATGTAATTAAAGCATATATTGAATGTGAAAAATATGAAATAAGTTGATTTCTCACACTTACAGCATAGGATAATTTAACGTTAATAAGCTTTTGAAATACCGTGCCATTATTAAGATAAAATATTTCTTAACGTTATTTTTATTAAAAGACATTTATAGATAGTTATATCACAAAAATGTAATAAATAACAGTAAAATAAATTGGTTATAATCAATAAAATGTTGATTTAACGGTGTAGATTAGCAATGGCAACACTTATTACAACCAGAATATGGCACTTGTACATAAAAAGAAAGAGAACGCATGCGCAATACGCATGTCGAATTCGTCATTCATCTTCGTTCATCGCTGTGGCCGACATTTCAGAATTATCTATCTTGACCTGTTAAATTTTGCCTACGAACAACAATATTTAATACAAAATGCCGTTCCAAGTATTAACTATAGAGCCGCAAAATGAACTGAAGTTCAAAGGTAAGTGATTTTCAATCTGTACTTAGAAAACTGCACCCGCCGCATTACAACTTGGGCAGTATAGGTCGTGTTAACTGCTGACAAATGGAGTTTCTATTTCCAGATATCGGCATTTTGTCAGGGTGCGGTTTTATATATTCCCACTTCTTATCATTTAAATGTGACTTATAATGGATGATACTCGTAATATACGACCGTTAAGACTTATTAAAGCACTACATACTTTTCAATACGGAAAATATTCTACTCCATCAATTAGGTTCACTTCTACTTCCAACGTTTTGACCTATAGTTCTGTGATGCTACTGCTTAGCATGGATATAATGATACATCCATAATTAAAATATTTTACATATTCTGTTTCACTATTTATTAGATTGTATAATTTCATTTGTCTTTATCATTTTTACTTGTCATTATTGCAATATTCATGCAATGGCAGATTAATTATATTGTGATACTTTCTAGTCCTATGTTATTATGTTATTTTAATGATTGTTATCATTGCCAAAATAAATTTGCTAATTTTAAATGACTTGGAGATTAGACATGTAATATTAATATTGTTGAGTTGTCAAGAAAAAAATATACTCTATATTTTTATCAAATTAATTAATATTTATTCATTAAATATTAAAGACATTATTTAATATTTATTTTCTACATCCTAAGAACATCATTTCAATTGTGAAAATTATCTACATTAATTAAAACAATAAATTGAAAATAGTACACATTGGTACAAATAAAATATACATAATGTTATTAACAATATGTTAATGTCTTCTGTTCTACCCTACTATAGTATATAAATTAATTGTCTATGCACTACTTATATTAAACAATTAATATAACTTATGTACTATATATGAGACTAACTTTCTTGAATGGTCCATTCATTGTGATTAAATAAAGAATATTTTTCGAATTTTTAATAGCAATTTATGTTAAATTTTGAATACCAATATTCAATCTCCCTGTGTGGGCAGCCACTGTCCGCTTTTAAAAATTTTAAAAATCATAAAAAAACTAACATACTCAGTTATATGTATCCAACATATAACTGGCTAGGCAGAGGGAACCTAGTATTAAGACACTTCTTTCTCCACTTTCCCCCGAATTTTTCCAGGTATTGCATGTTGAGTAGTGGAACTCACTGCTTTTGCCTTGGTGTAACTTATATGTTAGTAACATATACATATTTGTATATTTTTTATGACAAAGCATTTGAGATCCATAAGTAGACAATAGCTATATGGCTTGCTATATAAAATATAAAGACTTAATTTCAATTAAACCCAAAATATGTTACGATGATATTTAAATTTTTGTATATATTATTCAATATATTTCTTTATATCTTTAACTTCTATTAATACCGCTCATGTTGGTGACAATTACTACAATTCGTATTGTCGTCGTGCGCCACTCGTCTCAATTAAATTACTATATGTATGTATTATTTTTTCTTTAGCTTCACGCTGTATCCCGCACACAGAGTAGGCAGACGGAACCTAGGGTTAAGACACTGCGTTCCCCATTTTTCGCCGAATTCTGGAGACATTGCGTGTTGAGTGGCAGCGCTCAACGTCGCGCTTTGCCTCGACACGAGAGCGAATCTCGTTGAGTCCAGTAGGCATCAAACTTACAACCAGTCGTGTTTCCAGTCGCACGCTTGTGCCTCTGCGTCACAACTTGTGGCTTCGTTGTTCCATGTGTAACATTTAGAATATACTTTTGCAAATTTAAGTTACATGACAACACCTGTACAAAAACGAGACCTCTAACGCAAACCAATCAAAATTTATGACAATTGCTTCAAGATATGGTCATTATTATTGAATTTTTTAGTTGACTTTTCAGGATTGTTTGAGCAGGGCTACACAACCTACATGAAGTTGACGAATCCCTCAGAACATACCGTCTTATTTAAGATCAAGACCACAGCCCCAAAGAAATATTGTGTTCGTCCCAACTCTGGTGTGCTCGATCCTAATTCTAAAGTTGACATAGCTAGTAAGTGGTTTTTATTTACATTCGCAATTTTTTACATTTTAAATGAAACTGTTGAATTGAATTAATCACATCTATTTCATTTAAAAAGTAAATGGTCATTTATTCACATTTAAATGTATCCAGTTATATCTTTCACGAAATATATATTGCATGTTTTATTTACTGCGATTTGCAGTTACGCCACAGGCCGTTCATGTGGACTCCAATGAGAAACACAAACACAAATTCATGGTGCAAAGTGTTATTGCTCCAGACGAAAAAACTAATATAGATCAAGTGGTATGTTCATATATTTTTGATTCTTTCTCTTTTTTACTTAAAAGTATTACATATTGGGAATGTAAATTAAGTTTATATATGAAATTATTAAGCACATGTTATTTAAAAATATAACAATAAAACGAATGTAAACTTTTTCGTATTGTTTTGAGTATATTAGAAAGCAATGTAAACTTGTATTGAAACATCAGTATTTTGTGTACTGAAAAGATCAACATATTTCATTGAACCAAATGCACACACTCACTCAGGCCAAACAAAAAGCAATTTAATCTTTTATTAATTTATTTTATGATTTGTTCATATATATAATAGTTGTGACTGGTTTCTATATTAAATTTCACAACAACATTGCATGTCGTTTGTTTTGCAGTGGAAGGAAATTAGTCAGGATCAGCTAATGGACTACAAACTGAAATGTGTATTTGAAACACCGAGAGGAACAAATCTTAATGTAAGTTTATTATACTCTAGTATTATTTAAACATTTAAATGGCCATTAGTAGTTGAATATCCTTCTTATATTAATATGAAGCAAATTCATGCCTACAGTTGCTGTGGTCCTTTATGTTAAAGAACAATTGTTTGTTTCTCTTTACTAAGACCAGGGCAATTTTAATTACATTATAAATATAATTATATATAATAAAAATAATAGGTGTCTTATATGCTTATTTTTATGTTATTGCTACTAAATATAACTGAGAGCATCATAGATATCATCATCATCATCATCACCAGATAATTATGATTAAAGAAATGCATGCAAATACATGCAAAAATGCAAATGTATCGAGCTGTATTAAATTAGGTTCTCAATTTCACATACCAAATATGTAAATATGTTAAAAAATTAAATGAGTATACGATTTTAATCTTGCTGTACCCCATTCGGGGAAACTTAATCCATTTGCTAAAATAGTTCTGTGAATGAAAACTGAAGAAGAATGATTTCTAAGTTGTTTATTTCTAACTACATAAAAAACTTGGGAGATGCGTGAAAATAAAGAAAAAAATAAATAATGCAATACAATTTAGTAATTATAATTTTACTTACATTACGAAAGGATTCCGGCGATACTGTCGCTCAGAATGAAATCTCCAAGAAACGAGTAGCAGTCGCCGCAGCGGAAGACTCAAAGTCACCATCAAAGGTACGTCTACAACTTCAAACCAACTTTAACTAACTTCAACTAACTTGTAAACTTCATTGAACACTTAATATGTAGTGCTAGTGCGCTTTTTCGAGTTTTATTTGCTCGAAGTAATCAAAATTTAATCATTTATACTATAATCTCCATCAAACAAAAATGTATCTCGGTAGGAGAGTTCATGACATTTGTAATATTTAATCATGACATCGATCGCTATCACCCTGAAACTATCGTTCTAGTTATCACGGGCCGGAAGTACTCGTCAAATATACAAATAGCTTTTATTTATATTGTTATATAGAAATGAAGATTTTCGTCTTATTACTATTTATTATATGTAAATTGAGGTGATGTGAATGTACGTACGTTTATTACATATATCCTTGTTATTGCCCCCATAATCTAGTATTTCCGACTGGTGAAGTACCATAATGCGACTCCCCCCAGAGCATGGGTTGATATCCAGTATGTGCCCGCATTAAAGATAAATAATGTTTAGTGAAATGTTACGAATTCGAACACAAAAGTAAGTCCGAGCTTGGCATGTTACATATATATTCCAGGATGCTGTAGAAGGTCTCCAGAATGACGCTAAGAGGAAGGATGATGACCTCGCAACAGGAGCATTGAATGCAAAAACGGTACTACCATTTGTTCCACAACTTACCGTAGACCATTATAGTGTTTTATACTCATTTATTTACACATATTCAACATCTTTCCTCTGATTATTTATATCTAACAGACGAGTATGAAATATTGATTATTTGTGATGTATTATATAAATATATGTAATGTGTGTATCACTTTTTCTTAAATATGTTTAATATTTATATCAAAAGATAAAAAAACAATACAACAATAAATGCTAACGAAATATTTTATATAAATGTAGTATATTTTAATAAGAATACATACATAATAGTAAGTACAGTGTTTTAACACAACACAGTAAATGTCAAAGTATACAAGTAGTATAGGAGCACAGTCGTTATCTTTAGGAGCCATCCATGAATGACGTCACACGTTGAGGTGGTCAAAGGAGAGTGGCACAGTGCTGCTAAGCTTCGTGATAACAGATTTCGAACTTCCGCAATTATACACACATAAATGCGGAACTTCTGTTATAATTTAATAATTTCTAGGTGTAAAATGGAAAAATATGTGACGTCACACTAGTTAGGGGGCCCCAGCCATGACTAAGAGGGGAGGTGGAGATAATGAAATTCGTGTGACGTAATTTTTTGGGTGGCCCCTTAGTTATACAGTATAAGTATTTAATTTATATGTCGTACACTCTTTGCCTGCCAGCCATTAGATACTTTACGTGCATGTTCGTTATTATTTGCATATACTTAACGTGCCGGTTGAGTATGTATATCTATCTGTGTTTTTTTTATTTTTTTTTTCCATTTATATTTCCAGACCGCTTTCCCAAAATCTGAAAACCTCGAAAGCGATTTGCAAAAGGCGACGAATGAGGTCATTCATTTGAGGGAGGAAGAGAGCAAATTAAGACATGAAAATCTGCGATTAAAAGTGAGTTTCTTGGGTTACGTTTTCATACATCGCCATCGAGGGGGTTGATTTGCAAATACGTCGACTTTTGCCACTTGCTTACACTCGATGTAAGTGGTGTTATGCCGTTCTTGTAAAATCTTTTAGGTTCTATCGAACTGGCTACTACAGTGTAAACTCTGTGTAATGTATCACACTCAGTCTTAACGTCATTCAAAGTTTTGTCTTTTATTTGTTATTTTTTGCTATATTCAAGCCAGCTCATAATTAATTAAGTCGATCTCAAGTATCGACAGAAAAATAGCTATTTCATAATTGAATTGAAAATTTCAAATAATATATATTTTTTTCTCCATTTGGCATATTAGGTATCAGTAACGCCATAAAATTGACATTATGCGGAGTTTACACTGTAAATGTATATATAAATAAATGTCGCATGTCCTCTATCCGTGTATTATCTCATACATTTGGTGTATTTTAAATAATTTATGGTATATAAATGTGCACGCCATTGTCTGTCTTGCATGTATCACATACTTGTTATTTACTATTGTTTACTATTGTTATATATACAGACACACATATTAGACACACTTCATATTTATAAAACTCATTTTTATTATTAAATCTTATAGCAATATTTTTTTATTTACCATAATATCACTATGTTATTTATCACAATCATATCATACTTATCATTATATTATTATCATACGAATTTATAATCCATACTTCGGCTATTACAAATAACATGAAAGCCTTGGCCAATAATAAAGGCGTCTATGATGAAAGTTAAACATAAAAAAGGCATTGATAAATTAATGGCTGAAATTATTTTATTACATAACTTCTTCAAATATCTAATAATGTAATTGAAAAAGTTCAAAACTAACGGATAATCCGTAATTATATTGTTTCCTTAACTCAAACTGAAAGCGATATTTTTTTTTTCTATATTCGTATATGCTTAACGTCTATAATAAATATCGTAAATATATTTTAAAATAGTGATAGGAGCATTTCCCATTGTAAAATAATAAGTATTGTATTTTTAAAATAGGAAGGAAATCAGTGGTAGAGATAATAAAAAATAACGGAAATTTTAAGACATATATATTATTTATGAAGGTGTTAATTTTCCTTATTAAATAAGTAATTATTTCCTTATATTTAAATATTATATTTAGTACCAAAATTAGATTTGATAATACCGTTTACCCGTTGCTCTTTTTGCTCTATTGTGAAAAACCTATTTACAGATATTTTTACCATTAATCAAGAAAAAATATACATATATGTTATAGTTTTGCTAATATAATGCTTAGCGAATTGTTATTTTTATTTTTGTATTTTTATATAATATGAATACGAGAATATTTATTGTTTAAGAAAAACGTAGTCATGATTGCACACGATAATTGTGAGTTCAAATCTCACTTTGATAATAACAGTTGTATATAAAACATAATTTCCTTGGTTAAGTGGAGAATGCTGTAACATTACAAATTTTCTATTCTTCCAAAATACAAGAGAGTAAAAAGAAACCCAAAACCATAGCTTATGGGTTCGTCTCTGAAAAAGCGATAAAATTTTATTACCACCCATCAAGACTACTTTGGGTATCAAAGACATTACGTCTAACAGCATTACGTAATCTATCGTTGTATTTCATTTTATATTTTACGCGATCGCTACCGACTATCGATCAATGAGTCACTATAGTAGACTATTGTGGAACAAGAACTCCAAAATAGTGCAGACGTTGTTTTTTAATATTTAATTGACCTTTAATATTTATTTTGCATTGCTTCTATTATATATTTCGTATAATACGTCTCGAACACATTGTACTATGCTCGGCGATGGTGGTGCTATATGTGGCTGGCGCGAAGCTTTTTGTTTGAATTGTACACACGTCTATCTATTTAGGTCAGTGTAGTGGTTCTGCTTGAGACGCAGCCAAATAAAAATGACGTTACTTTTAAAATTATTATCTGGATCTTTTGTTTTTTTTAATTTAATGCAAGATCCGGATTTTTTAGTGCTCCTCTTTTCACACAAGTAACAACTCTTGGGAGTTTATTTTAATATCACTAATACAGAGAATATTATTATTTTTATACAATATATTGCGTGATATTTCATTTACTTAGATCCATCAAAGATCTTGTTCTGCTTTGCGATCTATTACTTTCCTACCCATTCATATGAACTATACTACTACATACATACACAATAAGGCAAATGGCAACGGGTAAACGTTGGAATTAGGCAGTAATAAATTATAATAACAATATGAAAAAAATTGTCAATCCATTCCATCCATCATTGAAAATATAAAAATTCGCTTGCGCTCATAGCTTATTAAACGAAGCGTCGACGGGCACAACGATAAAAGAAACA
>FAPJ01011393.1:9271-21844 GCA_001485985.1 Heliconius ethilla aerotome | reverse complement strand
TTTACAAGATTTAAATCATTATAGTACGTATAACGTCTATAATGATTTAAATCTTATAAAGTAACAAAATTTTTTTTTAAGGATAAACCTAGCGAAGCAAAAAGCAGTACTAGATTTCACTGCGAACGTGACTCTCAAAGCTCATTATGACATGGACGGACAAGTACTCATCCTCCCCATCAAGGGCAACGGACAAGCTAAGATCAAGATTAGTTAGTATACTATGTTATATAATTTGTATTAATTATAACTACATATCTAAACACAACAGTTATTCGGCAACAATATTTGTTTATCGCGGCGGCCGCACAAGTGTTAACTCGAGTCGTCGACTGGTTGTGAGTTCGATCCCCATTCGAGGAAGTTAAATATGCAACGTATCTGAATGCCTTCGAATTCGAAAATTAAATTTAAATAAATATTTCATTTCCTCGAGCGAGAATCTAACCAGCCAGTAGATTTTGCAGCACACTTTGTGCCTGTGCTATGACTGACCTCAGTGAGATATGATTAAAAATAAAAAGCTAAAATCACTCTAAAACTATGTACCTACTGTATATATAATTAAGTATTTTCTGTTTGTTTGTAGCAAACTTGAACATCGTGATCAAATACGAATTCAAAACCGTTAACGGCTACTGGGTTCTCACCAACCACAAGGACAGCTACAAGATGGACAAAGCTCAATTCAAATTTACTAACTTATTTAACGGAAATAAACAACTCGGTAAGTTTTTTTTGTTTACACACAATTTTATTAATAATACATTTCTTATTTCTTTGATGTCAGGATTGTCAGGCGCTCGGGCACTGAAGGCCCCTTAAACTTATTTATTACGCAGTTCTTAGTTGTTTTCATTTG
The DNA here is from genome assembly GCA_001485985.1 of Heliconius ethilla aerotome. Classification (NCBI taxonomy): domain Eukaryota; kingdom Metazoa; phylum Arthropoda; class Insecta; order Lepidoptera; family Nymphalidae; genus Heliconius; species Heliconius ethilla. The sequence continues at coordinate 20,982 of FAPJ01011393.1, read as the reverse complement.
ATCATGGAGTTATATCTAAGGCATGAACTAGTAGGTATCTACTTTATAAGAAATATCAATTTAGCAACTCTTCATAAAATATATATATATATATATATAATTGACGCAAAGTCCGTGTAGATATACCTAAATGCATAATAATAAAGAATGATAATTATAATTATTTAAATACTATATAATTTAATTAATTAAAGAAATATTAGATTTTTAATTAAAATCCGTTCCTCTTAAATGTTTTACCTATTGTAATGTTTTTGTAAAAAGATATAATTATTCTTAGAATCGTTTTATAACAAGGATCTTATCTTGAATAATAATTATTTATATCAATAAAATTATGAGGCCATTAGTATATCGAGGCCAATCTTCGCAAGGCGCAATTCGATTCCCACTCGAGGAATTGAAATATTTAATATTTTCATTTCCTCGTTACGGTAACGAGGAAAAGCGCGACGTTGAGTTCTGCCACTTAATAAGCAATGGCTTTTAATGGGAATGGATTGTCTTAATACAAAGTTCGCAGGTTCCCACTTTCCTGCCATGTAAACGGGACACAGAGTGAAGCTCGAAAAAAAACTAAACATTTATGTTTAACTATAGAACATATTTAACTTTACACAATTATATTAATATACAAATTACAGCGGACACAACAGTCAAATTCCTTAACGAAAACTGGTCAATCATCATGCAAGAAATAGCACCACCAGCCCTCGACCAAATCATTCAGAAATGTCTCGATGAAGTAAAGGAGTTTTACAAAGTAGTACCGGCTGAAGAATTACTTAGCCAGTAAATGGTGAATTTTCGATTTATCACCGGTAACAGTGTTCATCAGGGTTTAAATTAATCTTAAGATTCATATATTTTAATATCATTGTTCATTACTACTCATACTAACACTATACCTAACCTACATATATCTACTAATCCATATAAAATCTGTTAATATTACAAAATGTATATTTTTCTCAGTCGTATATTAGGAGCTTTTCTAGCTAACTTATTTAATCTTTTACTTTTAATGTAAAACTTTTTCAAATAATTCCAGCCAGAAACGTTAATATGTAATCAGGATTTTTTGGATATCCGAAAATCCTTTTAAAATTTTAATGTTACATATAGGTACGTTAGAATTTGAAAAATAACTAAAAAAATTAAGAGTACAAAAGAGGACGATCAAATATGCTACGCTTAAGTTTTTATACGGAACTTTAATATAACCGAAATAACGTCTATCTAGTTAAAAAAATACTTAATAAAAAAGACTTAAACTAATTTAACTTCCAGCTGACACGATACACGTGGTGATCAATGAAAACTGGGAGCCGGTCATCAAAGACATCGCCCCAGTCGCCTTCGACACCATCATCAACGCGTGCGTCAACGAAGCAAAGAAACTCTTCGCGGCAGTCCCCGCAAAGGAATTGTTATTATGAATTTATTCTTTTCATATATTTGTTTTTTTTTCATACAAAAATACAATAAAAAATTTAACGAACATATTTTAATAAAGTCAATATAAAACTTAGCATTCAATATTTCATTAATTGATTCTTAACGGTTTAAATAAATATAAATAAAACATAACATATTAAAAAGCATTAAAAAAATTACAAATGTGTCGTAACTATGTATTAAATGGAATTAATATTTACTTTATTTAACAAACTATAAAGTGGTAAAACGAAATATTGAAAATATAAATAACAGTGTTAGTATAAGTAATTATGTTGTTAATTTTTGTGTTGAAAATTGTAATTTCCTGCAGGTCAGCCGACGTGTTGATACAATATCCAGTGGTTATATCCTAGCGAGTATAATAATTGCAATAATTAACTTATAACATCCTTTTTACCATTTTTCGCCGCCATTTTTTCCCGCCTATTTCTAAATTTACATAAAAAACAAAACAATGTGTTAGAATTACGCAATAATTACTGTAGATGATACTAGGGTGTCGGTATTATTTATTTCTTAAAGGGTGATTATTTAGCTATTACAATTTTTTTTACTATTAAATTTTTTACTATTAAATTTATTTTTTTTTAATACTAATTTAGGTATTCATTTCAATTTTAAATCTTTGATTATAATGTTATTGCCATTTTATATACATGGCATAGTTAGACGGCCCGCTGTACTTTTTTTAATGGTGTTCAAATGTAATTTATTAATAAAGAAAATATTAATGCTTCATATATAATATATTTATATTTAAATATTTTTATTTGAGACTGGTTTACCTATAATCATTTATCTTAACACAAACAGTTCCAACTTTATGATAAGAAATTGTGATAATAATATTTAAGTTAGTATTATCTTGTCTTGTACAATGTTCAAATAAATCTTTTTCCTTTGCAAGTTTTAGTTTTATTTATTTTAATTTATTATTTACCTATTTATCCCACTCATGGGGTAATAAATTGTTTTCATTTTCTAACACTGGTAACAACACAAAACGCAGCGTTGAGTTCTGCCAATCAATATGAAAGCTGGGCAGAAAGTGAGGAAAGGATTGTCTTAACACTAAGTCCTACACTGCTGTACAGAATGCACTTTGAATGTAAAAAGAAGAAAACTACATAATAGTATTTTTTTTTAATATAAAGATAAAAAGCAACAAATGTAAATGCATATTAAATGTATAAAGTTATTCTTATTACTATATAAAACAATAAGGCACAATTTTTTTTGAGTTTGACAAAATTTCAAATGTAAAAACAAGAAAAACACTTACTTATATCTCGACTTACAAGATATTTTATATTGGGCCATATGTCATATGATAAAACTATCAATGAATTGATCAGAAAACAGGATTAGAGTTAATATGTACATGGTAGGATAAGTATGTACAAATGCCTATTATAATTCCAAGAGAACTAAAAATATTATTATAACATGAATCAATATTTCCTATCATTTCATTGATTAATTCATTACAGAATATAAATATAATAAAATTATATTATGTGTATATACATATATATTGGTTAAGTATTCTGTATTTGGCCGAATACCAATATAGTAACTGAATATTTTGTTTGAATGTCTAGTTATAATATTCTTTTCACCTACATAAGTACAATTTTTAATTTTTTTTTATTAATAAAGAAAGTTTTTATTTAACTTAACGGGGACACATTGCATGGCGTCCACCATCAACAGGCAGGCTCGCTCCAGTTATATTACTAGCTAGGTCGCTAGCCAAAAACGCTATAGTTGCTGCCACTTCATCAGGTTTCCCTGGCCTTCCTAAAGCATGAGTTTCCTTTGTCCTTTCCAAAAATGCTGCATATTGTTCATCATTCAATCCTCCACGTTTTTGCAATTCAGTTAATATAACTCCAGGGTTTACACAGTTTACTCGTACACCTTTAGGAGCCAATTCTAAAGCTACGCACCTTGTAAACTGATCTACACAAGCTTTGGATACGTTATAAGCGAGAACTCCCGGAAAAGACCTGATACCATTGACACTAGATACATTTACAATGTTACCTTTAGTTTTCAATAAATGTGGAACAGCTAACATGGTTAGATAATAAATAGACCTCACGTTAGTATTCATAAGACGGTCATATTGAGCCAAGGACGTGTTCTCGATTGTTCCAGTCTCTATAATACCGGCGTTGTTTATTAAAACATCGATTTGACCGTAATGGTCGATTGTATTTTTGACTATTTTCTCTATATCATTCTCTTTTGTTAGATCGGCCGGTACAACGAGGGTTGCAGCTGATTTTTGGCAGTCTTTATTAACTTTTTGCAAGTTGTCCACATTTCTTCCGATAAGTGATAATTTAGCTCCAAGTTTTGATAAAAAAACAGCTGTAGCGGCGCCGATTCCAGAGCTGGCGCCGGTTACGATGACCACTTTACCAGCGAAGTTCATTGTTATTAGAATACTCTTTGAAGAATTAAAGTAAGATTTATTGCAACAATTCTTAATAACAAGTATATTAATAGATATCACCAGAGCCAGATATTATATAAATTACTTGTTTACTTTAATTTTATTGGAAGATCTGTCCTTTAAGGTCATTGGATTAAATTATTTTAGCCGAATAATGACAACCAATCACAAACCAACCACTTTATAAAAACTGTCAAGTCGTATTAAATTTTATGAATGTGCATATTGAAGTAGATACAAGATTATTTGCCGCATAAACTATAATCCTAAAATATAATAAAATAAATAAATATAAATAAATATAAAGCAGGTGATATCATGGTAGGATATAAGAAGCTCGCAAATTCCGCAGAAAGTATTAAAATATAGAATGGAGAATTAACATTTGTATTATTATAAAACCAAAAATATAGTTAAAAACTGATTAATTAATAGGTTGACGTTGTTATATCATATTGACGTAGCTTAATAGATTTCAAAAATTCAACTTTTATTGACATCATATATGCTTCTTATTGTTATGAAAAATTTACAAGTATAAAATGTAGAGTCTATATTAAATTTTCCCAAATTATTAATGAAATATCTATAACTTAAAGATACAATGACAAAAGTAGGTATTTTCTGATTATAAATAATGTTATGTAAGTTATAAAAGTAAAAATTTTATACAATGATCTGTATTCTCTATACTTCTAGAAAGAAGTAATTCATATTCATATTGGTCAAGCAGGAGTTCAGATTGCAAATGCTTGTTGGGAATTGTATTGTTTAGAACATGGCATTACGTGTGATGGCATATTGGCTTACCCAGAAGATACAAATTACGAACCATTTTTTATGCACACTGGTGCTGGAAAAGTTGTACCACGAGTCGTAATGATTGATTTAGAACCTACACCTATAGGTAAAAGCTTTATTAGTGTAATTTTATCTGATCTCTGGCATAAAAACTTTATTGAAATCAAATTTTCAGATGAAATTAGAACAGGCGCCTATCGACGTCTATTTCGTCCTACATCATTATTAACTGGAAAAGAAGATGCTGCTAGTAACTTTGCTCGAGGCTACTTTGGTGTTGGTAGAGAAATGATAGACCTAGCTTTAAATCGTATAAGGACGACAGCAGAAGAATGTAGTTGCTTGCAAGGTTTTTTAATATTTCGATCTTTCGGTGGTGGTACAGGATCAGGATTTACACCACTTCTACTTGATGGATTATCAAGTGACTATGGCAAACTATCGAAAATTGAACTCGCTATATATCCAGCACCAAAAATTTCACCAATAATAGTAGAGCCCTACAACGCTGTGTTGACAACTCATGCATGTATGGATACTGAAGATGTATGCTTTATTTTTGATAATGAAGCTTTGTATGATATTTTGGGAAGACTTTTAGATGTACCAAGACCCACATACACGAATTTAAATCGCTTGATGGCTCAGGTATTTTTATTTTGCAAATCTATTATATATAAGTAGAGATAACTAGAGATCGTCGTGTCGCATTGTTACAAGTTTTGTATTGTTTAGAACGTACGTTACGTTGTGACTGTTAGTGTGACGGATTATAAGTATGAAGGTTATGCGTCTAATTCCCACTCGGAAGAATGAAATATTTAATTTAGCAGTTTAGGCAGAGGGCACCTGGGAACCTAGTGTTATAAGAATCCGTTCCTGTTAAGATACTTCCGTTCTCCACTTTCCAAATTCTGGAGTCGTGTTAAGCGGTGGAACTCAACGTCGTGCTTTGTCTTGTTACCAGTTGTTTGTTGTTACCGGAAATGAAAATATTAAATATTTTATTCCACTTACAGTCACACGCATGTGCCCCTTCGCCACGACGTAAGCCGCCATGTAACCATGTTCAACATAACTATGTATCGTGTAAAGATTTTTGAACAAGTATATCACGATTGCAATTACCTATTTCTGAACATTTTTATATAAAAAATATGTTCTATGTTCAGAAATATTGAATTCTACTTAAAAACATGTCCATTAATTTTGTTTGCTTCAGTTGGATCTTCCTTATTCGGGTTCTGATTCAGATATTGTTGTTTTCTAAAGTTGAGGTTCAAGTGTAATTATTTCAGGTGGTATCTTGCATGACATCTTCTTTGAGATTCGAAGGATCACTCAATGTTGAGTTAGTAGAATTCCGAACGAATTTAATTCCTTATCCCAGAATACATTATCCTCTCGTTACATTTGCTCCATTTCTGCCTCCTTCGAGATCCGCTCACGAATCTTTGTCAGTGCAACAATTGATGATGTCCTGTTATGAACCTTCAAATCAAATGATCAAATGCGATCCCAGAAAAGGAAATTATATGTCTTGTTGTTTACTGTTTAGAGGAGATGTAAATCCAAGTGATATAAATGCTGCTATAACTAGGATAAAAGGCATGAGATCTATAAAATTTGTGGCATGGTCACCAACAGGATTTAAGGTATTAAATTTCTTCATCATTATTTTAACGCAGTGAATGGTAATAACTGTTAAGATATTTGCCATTGTACGCAGAAAGAGCCTAGTGATCTGTTTTAATATCTTTCTGTTTAATATATTGTAGAAATCTATTATAAAATGTTAAATAAATAACTATATAATGTACATACGTATTATACAAACTACTACTCATATAATTGTAGATCGGGCTTAACTATCAGCCTCCAACTACTGTCCCTGGTGGTGATTTGGCGGTATTAGAAAAGGCTGTCGTAATGGTGTCAAATTCTTCTGCAGTTCGAGTAGCTTGGGAACGCATATGCAAAAAATTTAGTATAATGTATGCAAAGAGAGCGTTTGTACATCATTATGTTGGTGAAGGCCTAGAGGAAGGAGAATTCAGAAACGCCCTTTTAAATATTAAAGCATTGTCTAATGATTATAAAGAATTAGAAACTTAATAAATTCTTTTGGAGTATACTCCAGATTTTGATGCGATTTTTGTATAATTAAAAAGCAAAGTTATCATTTGTCAATGTCAATATCCTAATGTCAAAATATCGTGGAGTGGAGTATTGTGGAAACGAAAGTAACGAAACCTTTAGTATTGCATTTTTATATTTATAATATTCCATGTAATAAATACAAAGATAAGAATATGAAAATATGTATTCTATGTTTATAAATTAATAAGACAAAGAATATTTTATTGAAGCTTTTAACTCAATAATTTGTAATTATTTACGTTTCGCAACAGTTAAGGTTTGTACAATTATTATTTTTATATAAGCGATAACGGAGTGATAATTTTAATCTTATGTACATATTATTATAGATTTTCAATATTATTATTTCTTTGAGACTTTCGTTTCAGCTAAAATGCTGCTTATTTCGAATTTATGCCGCTGTGCGCAACCTCTAAGGGTAGCACCGAGCAAGCTATTAGTATCAAACACAAGTATTCATAGTCGACTGGTTTCTAGAAAACTTATAACTCCTACCAAAAATAATAATCCTGTATTAAATAAAGGATTTAAGGTTTGTTATAATTATTTATTATTGTTTTTATCACGGCCGATTTTTTGTGGTAGACTGACCGCCTTGAGATGAGGCTTTCTGAACTTTTGCGCATTGTGCATTCAAGACGAAATTGATCAAAACTAAGAACAAGTTATAAAATCAAATTTGTGTAACCATAATACAGAGTGTTTAATTGTGTACATTAAGACAATCTCCCTTAATTCAAAACATTACATGATGAGTGGTGGAGCTCAAAATCACACTTTTCATAGCAAGAAAATATGCTGAATGAAATGAAAATAATTCATTCACATCACACCATCAAAAGCCTTCAGCCAACTGTCATTTTATAACATTAATACTTATCACCATAATAAAACCTTATAAATTAAATTTCAGCTAACAAATCTTCTCAAATCAAACTCCATTTTAGCCAGATTTTATACATCATCAAAACCAAAGGACTCTAAAGCTGTTGGTTATTGGCTATTAGGCTGTAGCGGAATGGTCTTTGCTGCGGTTGTACTAGGTATGGTAGCTGGTTATTTGATACTGTTGTATTCTATTTACTATATTGTTAATATTGTTTTGAGTAATACTAATGGGAGTAAATGAGGTTTGATTTTTCTATAATGGTAATAAAAAAGATTTTTTGGCTAAAGATTTGACAAGATTTTAGAATATGTATATATTTGAATAATATGAAGAACATTATATAATATAATAATATGAAGAATATTATAAGAATAGTAGGCAGTCAACCCAGTGTTAAGATACTTTGTTCCCAATTTCCACTCAAATTAAGAAGAGTTGTATGTTGTGTTGGTGAAACATAATGCTGCAGTTTGTTTTTCCACCAGAGAAAATTAATTGTTAGTTATAATGAAAACAACTCATTCTCCAAAATGGAAATCGAATCCACAGTAGTCGGCCTAAGAATATTACTTTAGTGAGATAATTTTAAGTTTTACTGAAGTTATATAATATGATCTTTTAAGAAAAAGCCTACTAAAAACTAACTTTGATATATAAAAAAATACATTGAAATATAAAATGCACTATTACAATTGATTGCATAATCATTAGTTATAATGTTAATGTTTTTTTCTTCTTTAACATATTTTATTGATGTAACATTTTATATTCAAATAAATATAAAATAATTAATATTTTTAAGATAGTAAAATAATATTCAAAAAAGTTATATGAATTAGAAATATAAATTTGAGCATTTTTTTTAAACAAAATAATGTGATATGTTGTGATATGATAAACTTAAAAATTATAATAATGTGATATACTTATGATTTATATAATTAATATATTTTTCTTCCAAAAATTTATGAATTGATAATTTTTAAGAATTTTCCAATAAACATGTACATTATGTACTTTATATGACAGTATAAGAAACTTTTACAATTTTTTAAACAAATTAAAAATTTTATTGCTAGTTTATTCCGGCGTTGAGTTCCGCCACTCAACACGCAATGTCTCGAAAAATTCGGCGGGATGTGGGGAACAGAGTGTTAACAATAGGTCAACAATGAAGCTGATAAAAATAATTACTAGTTTATATATATGTAAAGGATAATTAAGTTTTTAATGGTTGCGTAGATTAAAGTAAATTTATGAATTTTGGTGTAAAATAAATAAAAATATATCAAAAAATATTTTTGTTTTATTTTACAACCCTTTTTTTAATATAAGTAATGACGAAGGAATGCTTTTCTGTTAAATAAGACATTTTATTATTAAAATAGTTTAGTTTTAACGTCATGCTGTATCCAGCGTAGGACAAGACAGTCAGTGTCAACCTAAAGTTAAAGCCGCACATTGTCTTAAGTCCAAAGCATAATTTAAATTATTTCTAATTTAATAGACTTTTTTGTGCAAATGTATCTATTTTTTTTAATGATTTGCAGTTTCTTTAAAAAGTTCAAAATTTATTAAAAATTAAATTTATTCAAAAACATAGTATTTACTCTAATAATAATAGTTATAAATTAACTTTAAGGTGGTGTTACACGTTTAACTGAATCAGGCTTATCAATGGTAACATGGAAGTTATTGGGAGAAAAACTTCCAAGGACAGAAGAGGAATGGCAAACGGAATTCGAAAAGTATCAACAGTTTCCCGAATATAAATAGTGAGTAGATATATTAGATTTTTATGTGAGGAGTTGAAGCCAGCCAGTTTCCATAACCGAAAGTCGGTCAGAAACTTCATTCATTCATTCATGTTTTGTATGTATACCTGACTGTCGTATATTTGCTTGTAAGAAATACTGTAGTCTATTCTTAGTGTACATATAATATAATAAAAAATACAAGAACAAAATAGTTTGTCCAAATACATAGAGATTTTTTTAAAATATTTCCCGTAGTAGGTAATAAACCCATAACCATTGTGTATAAATTAAAATTCTAATTCAAAAAAAAATATTTATATAAATAAAGTATGATAATTATAAGTAAAGTATTTGAATCTATCCTCGTAAAAATTAAAAAGAGCTTTATTAGCAGGAAAATTAGAAGCTTCATTAGAAGAAATTAGGAAGGAAGTCACCCATGACCGTGCGTTTTCGAAACGTCGAGTTTCCCAAAATGTTTAATACTTTCCGCTGAATTTTGGAGGTATTGCGTATTGAGTGGCGGAACTCAACGCCGCGTGTTTATTTTTGAACCCTTCAAAATAATTTTTCAGTTGATTGTTTCCTACTAAATCAGGAGTAGTAGTTGAATTTTCCACCAAATCTTCTCTCAGTAAAAACTAAGTGGGATTGATAAGGCTCGTGATGTTTTTATCTGCGATGATTTTATAGGTTAAAGCTATAACTATCATATAGAAAGCAATATTATTTAAACTGACATGTTATTCCTATTCTTGTTCATTGTTATCTCCTATTCTATTAGTAAAAACAAGGATATAACCCTAAATGAGTTCAAATGGATCTGGTACATGGAATTCGCGCACCGATCGTGGGGGCGCGCCATAGGGGCCGCGGTGTTTATACCTGCGGTATACTTCTGGGTCAGAGGGAGGTTGGATAAAGGGATGAAAGGAAGAGTTGCGGTATACTGTGCGTTGGTTGCTGCACAGGTAAGCTGTTCATTTTAAATATTTATATTTTTTCGTAGGGTTAGCGGGTGTTAAGTAAGAAACTTCATTCTCATATTATTAGGTTTTTTAACAGCGGTTTTTGCTTGTCCAGTGACGATTTTTCATACATCTTCTTTAAGTAGATGTGCAAATAAGATTTTACCCTGAGAGTCTTTTTTCCATCTGAAACTCACAAAGTTTCAGATGGAAAAAAATGGTGTATTACCTACGCTTAAAAATGTCGCCATGGTGCAGTAATAGAATGCCTGATTGCGTGCAATGATTGTGGGTTCGATTAACACTCGACTATATCTTTTTATTTTACTCCTCTGGACTCTCTTTATAAGGGTTGATGTTAGATTAGCTATGTGCTTTAAAAAATATTGTATGTGCTGTTAAACAATAACAGAGTGTTTTAACTAGATTTTCTATATTTTTTAGAGTTTAGCTTAACATATAAATAAAATTTACGTTTTTGACCAAGTTTGAAGTCATTCTAATCTTTTAATTACATCATTTAATTTCAGGGTCTAATGGGTTGGTACATGGTAAAATCAGGGTTAGAGGATCGTTTCCAAGGGCCCTCTGATGTACCGCGAGTGTCTCAGTACAGATTAGCTGCCCATCTTAGTTTAGCCTTTATTTTATATTCGGGGCTCATAGCCGGAGCCCTAAGGGTGCTCCGCCCTTTCCCCATTAAAGCTACACTAAGCAAAGTGAAAGAATTGAAAAATGTCACAATTTTAGCTCATAGTGCTAAAGCGTTGGTGTTTTTGACGGCTGTTTCAGGTTAGTATTAGATTTTAGTCAGCAATTTTTTTTTAAATGGGTTAAACCATATTTCTACAGGTTTTTTTTCGCCTTTTTTACGGCTTGATGAACTTAAAATACAATTTTTGTATTGTAGGTGCGTTCGTAGCGGGTCTAGACGCGGGCTTAGTCTACAATTCGTTCCCCAAAATGGGTGATAATTGGATACCAGACGATATTTTAGCGTTCTCGCCCGCCACTCGTAATTTCACCGAGAACCCAACTACAGTACAATTTGACCATCGTATTCTGGGTACGACCACTTTATTAACGATTGGCTCATTGTGGGCTATCGCGAGAAAGAAGAATTTGTCGATAGTTGGTCGAAGAGTGGTTAATGCGGTGGCGGCTATGGCTTGTTTGCAGGTTGGTTTAATAAATTAATATATCATCATCATCAT
>FAPJ01011334.1:0-11136 GCA_001485985.1 Heliconius ethilla aerotome | reverse complement strand
AACTTAAATAAATATTTAATTTCCTGAAGTGGGGATATTTTTATTTATGCTATTTTTGAAAGATACATTTCATATATGATTAGATCTTTAAACATTTTATAGTAAACTCAATTACTATAAAATGTTTAAAGATCTCAATCTCAATCATTTTATAGTAAAGTCAAAATTAAATGCTCCTAATATCTATATTTCATAGTTTCCTCGCAGTACCGACGATGAACTTTAACAAATTGAAGTTTTATTACTTTATTAGACATGTCAGACATGGCAACACTTACCCAATTATGAAGTTCAGAATTCGGTTCATAACACAACGAAACTAAGTTTTATAGGAAGCTAGGAACGCTAACGTATTGCTGGTACATATTGAGCTATTAGTTTTTGTAATAAATTTTGACGTTCTCCATATTTTACTAGTAAAGTATTTGTTACTATGTTATTTTATGCTAGCACTAGGTTCTAACATAGTGCCCCTTCGTTCCCCACTTTCCGCCGAATTTAGGCATTACATGTTGAATGGCGGAACTCAACCTGCGCTTTAACCTTGATATCAGAGTGAACAAATAGAATTAATATCTACTAAATAATAATTTCTTCCCCCAAGTGGGAATCGAACCTATCACCATCACGTTATAGTAATATGGTTGTACGTCTGTGTTACGATGGCCTCAAATAAAAGTTATGCCCGTTTTATACAATATAAAAGGTTCTGTGAACATAATTTGATGAGTAGTTAGCAAAATTATTGCAGATACTTAATTTAACAGCAAGATCAAGAATTATGGCGTTTTTTATGGAACATAGGGCATACTCATTTTCATAATTTTATTCATCTCCCTTTAAAAACAAACATTATCCTAATTTTACTTTTTCAATTAATTAAAAGAATTTCTGAACTCAAAGCCATACTGTCTAACCGGATAGAGGAAGTGAAAATATTTTCAATATTCTCTGATTGAATATTAAAACCACAAATATTTTCCAACTATCCGACGACGACTCTAAAATGGAATAGTTTTACTTAAACGTTTTATAATTAAATATTTTTAGAAGTTCTTTACTATTTATAATGATATTACATACACGTAACTAACATAACTAATTACTGTTATAAATAAACATTAAGTATTTTTTTTGTGTAAAATACTACTATGTCTTGCCATGAACACGTTCATGCATGCTCTCCGGAGGTGTTCACACTTTTTACTTAACATCATCGATTCTTTAAATTTTCGAAACTTATCCGAGGTCTCCGTTTGCTTTTCTTAGCACTGACTCTTGCAAGAATATTTTGGTAAGCTTCCCTTAACATTTTGGTGATCCTTTAATATTTTTAATTTATTACAACCGATTTATAAATAAAAAAGTGATATTATTTTAAAAAATGTTCGCTTATTAGCGTTATGCGCTTTTGGTTATATTTAACCATTTTATTGAATTGGCAAAATTTTTCTTTTTGGTTTTTAAAATGATATTATTATTATTATAAAACTAGAGTAATGCAGTTCAAGCCCGAAGCCCCAAGCGGGTCGCTACGAGTATATAGTAAAAAAGATAGATATTTTATATAGCAGGAAGCCCGGCCAAAGTTATTACTGGATAATTATTTAGTTTGTTAGAAGTTTCTTGCTACGCTTCATCCGTGTACTTTGTTAAGAAACTGAACACAAGGATAAATGATGTTATCGTCATATTAATTTCAACGCTATTTAAGAGTTCACTTTGAAGTTAAAAGTTCCTGTAAAATGACGGTTTAATAATAATAATTATTAAAGTCATGCATTTTTAACCGACTTCAAAGAAAGAGATGTACTGTTTGAATTTAAATTATTAATGTGATGCAGTTTTGTATTTTACTTCTATAAATATAGTTTTTAAAAATTCTCATTTTTTGCTATTTTATTAAACAAACCAATTTCACGATTAGGCAGAGGGAACCTAGTCAACACTGCGTGGAGAGCGCTCCGTCGAATTTTCTTAGCATTGGGTGTTGACTGACGGAACTCAACGCCGGGCTTTTGTTTTCGTGTCAGAGTCAAGAAATAAAAATAATTAATTCCCTCAAGTGTGGATTGAACTCACAACCGTTGCATACATACCTTTATGCCACGACGGCCTCTAACTTTGCTATTCTATAAAATCATATTTAATCCTTTTTCATCTATTAAATTATCTATAAGAATCCGAATAATGCTCTCTTATACTATGCTTATATATTCGTACTCGTAGGTAATGTCGTTTTACATTCCTGTGTTGGTAAAAGCTTTAAAGGGATTTACACGAATAATGACTAATTGGAGATTGCAGAATTTAATTAATTTAATTACTGGAGTTTCGTCTATATAAATTAGAGAAAACCATTTAAAGCATTTTAGCACTATTCTGTTTTAGCATATTTTACAGTGAAAAATTAATTCTTTAATTCATATATTCACTTCCATATTGCTTACCAATTTTAATGCAGTTTTCGAAAAAGACAGTGTTATTTAATGGTTAGTATTTATAACTAATATTTAAATAATCTAAGTGCGGAACGGAGTGGATTAACACTAGGTTCCCGCTGCCTACCCTGCTGTGTGCGGGATACAGCATGAAGCTGATTCTTTTTTTTTTTTAATTTACAGTAAGGCCGAGAGTAATCTTCTTACCGTCAAAATGGAGAATAACAAAATAAATAAAAACAATATAACGGCGGAGAGTGGGCAACGGAAGTGTCTTAATGGGAACAGAATATCTTAATTCTAAGCTCTTAGGGTACCCTAATATGCGCAGGATTCGGCGTGAAATATGAAAAAACTATAATTGTATAGTCAAAACGAGCAGAGTCGAGAGCAAAAAAATAGCTAACCTAAATTTTATTAAAATCAAATCCACAACGTTCAGTGCAATAGACAAAGAAATCTAAAGTAAATAACGGCTGTGCCAAGATCTCATTTAAAGAAACGTTTCCATTTACATTAGCGACGATTTTTCTACTGACAAAGGATGGTTTTGTTTTCTGTATAACGGCGTTAAATTGACTGCAAATAAATATCAGAAGAAAAAATAAGCTGCCAAGAGACTGATAGTTCAAAGAAATTATTTAATATGGTAATTAATGAATGTTAATAAAAATATAATTCTTTACTACTCTACTAGCTTCACGCTGTATCCCTAGCGGGGAAGTCAGAGGAGAGTCTCTACATACCTCTTTCGCCTCGTACGCTGTCGTCAACCTGTATGCTCTCCGGGGGGTCCTCATATTTTAACTTTAACTCCAGTACCTTTGAAACTGTGTTTTCGGAGGTAAACAACGCAAATAATGTACCAATCTATACATGTCCTATACCTAATTATGTAAGCATATAAATGTTACATGTACGAGTGTAATAGAAAAGCCTTCCATCTGTCACGTGTATGCAGTATAAAATTTATGAGTATAGTAAATTTATAATTATAAACAGACTATCATTTCTTTCTTTGGTGCAATGCATCTTTTTTACTTCAGATTCACGCAGTTTCCCGTATAACATGTTTGATAAAGAACCGTAGTATTGAGGTTCTCTGTTTTACATTTTTTGTGCCATGCTTTGTGTTATCAGGGCGGAGAAACAAAAATAATTCATTTCCTCAAGTGAGGACCGAACTCATAACAATCACTGTGTCTCGATGGAAATTTCGTGAAGAAAAAAATGAATAAATATATTGCTCTAATTTTGTTTAAACAAAATTGTACTAATTCAAAGAAAACTTTAAAATTAAAATTACAAGATGCTTTTTTTTCGAGCCCACAACCGTCATGTTGACAGACACTCCCTTGTGACACCGGGCAGCGACGACTTCTTAAAATATTTTAAGAAAAATAAAATAAATTATATGATGAACAGACATTCTTTCAGTTGTTTTGCGTATCTCAATTATTTGGAGGAAAAGGTTCAAGCAAACAGGTCGGGTAATAACCGCGCTTACATCAACTTTGTTCCAAAACTTTCTTTATTAAACGTAGAATAATTAGCTTTTGGAAAAATCTTTTAAGGTAATCATTTATAATTTGTATTGAAATAAACAATTATAAACCTTTATTGTTTGAGGGTTTTTTTCTTATTTCTGTCTCTATATCTATATACATATAAATAAAATATTATTTATTATTTTAAAAAAAACATTCATTCTAGATATTTTCTGGTTTTGGTGTGGTGTTTCCTTTCATTAGATATTCATATTAGGTAGGTTGTACAAATATTTATAAATTGACATTTTGTTTTGGCGGCCATTTTGGATTAACAAAAATATTAATCGTAATATAACTTCATTGTCATCAGAACTCGTAATCTTAATTTCAGCTGAAACGGATACTAGAAAGTAGGTCAAATTGGGCTTGCAAAAGGAGAAAAATGTATGTGAAAACATACACTACCCTCGTGCTAACATCTAAATCTAAGTAACATGAAAAAGTATTAGGTAAATCTACCACCTAGCAGAATTATGGAAGGTGCGTGAAAGTATAAAATACATATTAAACTGTGGTTTACAAGGCTGTCTCGTGAAAGCCTAAAATATTTTTATATCTTTGTCTGTTTTACATTTTTTATCAGCGTGAAGGCAGTAAAATAAAGTTACCTCGTTTTTGCTATAGTTTTAAAACTATAACCAATTTTTATATTTTGCTTGTAAAATTTAATTTTTTATTTTAAATGTAAAAAACGGTACCTGACGAGTTATTTAAGAGAATCTATGTAATAATAATGAAACAATGAAAGTTAATTAAAAATATATATTTTTTAATAATTTTGTTTGTTGTATAATTAATTAAGGGGTTTGGCCTATTAGCGTAAGTGTCAAAATTTAACGTTATTCCCATGGTATTAACGTTGTAATTTGTAATCTATAATTTTCCGTTGTAAATGTTTATTTAATATGTTATTTATGTTTTTTTTTTATTTTTGCTTATTCTCTGCATTTTCATATGTTTTAATATGAGACACTTGTAATATTTCTCCACTTTCCACCTAAAAGATAAATTGCGTTTCAACAACCAAGGTAAACCGCTAAAAGTACCGCTTTTTTTCTTAAATATTTTTTTAAATCAAAAACAAAAATATTTTATGATCCGAACGGAAGACATTTTACATCAAAACAATGCCACAATGACGTCATTTCAGAGAAATCACTATTTCATATTTTACTTTTATTTTTTTAAAGTAATAAAATTCTTACAAATAATATTATTACATAAATGAAGAAGATTTGAAAACATTAAGAAGAGTCTTAACTTTCGTTATATATAGTAGGTACCTACTTATGGGTGAAACAAACTTCTTGAAACTAGTGTAAAAGTGAAATATACATAAAATGGGAAAAACTATACAAACAAAAGTTAAAGCCTCCTAAACCGGTGTTACGTATCACTGCCAAGGGATATATTCAGCTTTAGTACTATATACGAATATATATATTTATATGTACCTACCGACATAAGCTACTGATTTATATTAGCGTTCAGTAACATCTGCTCCAAGAATGGCCCATACTATATCTATAGTATATATCTATAGTAGTTACTTGTTTTACAGCACTGCATTTTACTATGTTTGCTATTATCTACACATATCTACAATGTTTTCTAATAAAGACAAAGTTAACCTAGCCATTTTAGTTTTTCTGCTTGGAAAGATAAATAAATCATATTTTAAGCTGTTGCCCTATATGCCCTTGATGCATTGCGTGTTGAGTGGCGAAACTAAACACCGCGCTTTGCCTCATACGTTCATTAAATATTTTATTTCCCCGAGTGGGAATCGAACATACAACTGTCGTACGGTTGTGCTCATGTGTTGCGATGGCCTCAAATACCACTGAGGTATTTTTTTAGTATTTAATAAAATATTTTAAGATATCATTGATGTCATTAAAATCTTATATAATTCGCATATTCTACTATTACTTTAAGTAAAAACGAAGAGGAAAGCCCACGTTTACAAAGGCTCCACACAGTCCAGCATTGAAGTTTTATTTCATTTTCTTTCTGGCAAGCTTAACTCGATTAATGTATCTAAATGAAATCTTGATGAGTTGCCAATATTTTAAAGTCTTTTTATTCTTAGCTCGTAAGTTTAGTAATTTTTGGCGAGAGTACATATAAATTTGTAATTTAAAATTTACAGAAGTTATCAACTACCCGCAACGTCTTATAAAACATGTTAGCTTATTAAAGCTACTTACATTAGTAAGTAGCCTGATATTGAAAACGCGACGGTTGTGGGTTCAATTTCCACTCCCGAAAAGGAACTATTATACTTTCCTCGCTCTGGTAATAAGATAAAGCATCGTGCTTGAGAGGAATAGAAAAGAGAGTGTCTTAACACTAGGTTTTGCTTAGCCTGCTATGTGCTAGATACAGCGTGAAGGTATTAAAAAAAACTTTAACATATAATAAGTGTATAAAAAATACTCTTGTATTTTAAAATAAGAAATAAGACAAGTAGTATCTAATGGTCATAACTTTAACCTTCACGTACGACACGAGGCCATTTTTCGTCCTTGATGCCATCAATCGATGGGAGTGGACGCTCAATTAATTTAGTAGTGATAGTTGTCAGGCCTATATGATATTTTTAAAATGTACGACCGACTAGTGAGAAATACAGACGCTATTTTTGCTGTATTTTTTTTATTAATATCAAAAAAGTTAAAAAATAAAGATAAATCTTATAAGTATATCAGACTTGTTTTTTATTTTTTATTTCATTTTAGATTATAGATGCAGGTACTGTATATTAAAAGTTGTCTGGAGATAATAGATAAGGATTGTGGTAAAACACGAAGACATAAAACAGACATTGCTGTTTTTACAATCAAAAAATGATTATTAAACATTTGTGAAAAAGGTCAAATAAGATACAAGCCGGATATACAAAAAAACTGTGTGAAAAATATTACTAAGTCATATTTTGAAATATGCCAGTGATATTTAAATTTTACCATCTATCATAAAGATATCTTTAATAGATATTGCGAAAGTAAGTAAGTAAAGTAAGCATTTAAGATCGAGAAAGAAGAGGGGGAGGAAGAGTCATGGGGGTTACCCCATTGCCTTCCGTTACTGTAAGGGACAAAAAATTGGAAAAAAATGGGAAAAAATTGGGATGTCGTTATTTTGGATAAAGAGCACTTGGAGAACAGCACACACACACGATAAAAATATCATTAAAAGCCAATGCAGTTTTCATATACTTTACATATGTCATATGTTAATCATTTCGGTCCTATATTAAAAAGATAGATGTTACAGACTAGACCGTAGCTCCATTCTCCATTCTCTCTGCCTACCCCGCTAGCTAAAGCGTAACGCTAGCCCCCTAAATGTGTATAATTCATTAAGCCTACAATAATTTAACTTTCATACTTGGTAAAGCTACTACGTTCTTAGCGTTTCGCCCACATTAGCGGCTCTAAGCGAAATTCTGTAACCAGAGCGGAAAAATGAGAACAATCTAAATATAATCATCCCCCACTTTGCTGTAATGGTCTCTAATACAATTATAATGTAATATAAATAGACCGCGAAAAATAAAAGGAAAAGGTTTTTCCTTTTTCCCTAACAAACAAATGTTTATAAATCGAATAAGACAAACGAAGCAATCTATCAACGCCCGCGCTATAATTAGCGGTTAGGATTCCATTTCTCAGACCAACAATCAAGATAAATAAGTGAAAGATTTCAGACATTTGTTTTTAGAGCACTTTAAATTGAAGAAATTTTCACCAGTAAAATATTACTTATGTATCTCCTATAGTATATTATATATCCTATGTCCAGCAATGAACGACGACAGGCTGATGATGATAATGATTATGATGGCGGTGGTGGTGGTCTACTGGTTCGAATTTGTTTTTGTATTGGATAGTCCATTTATCGAGGGAGACTATAGGCTATACACATTAATTAGTCAATATAGCCCACATTACTTGAGTTATTTGTAGTCAATATTACATATGTATCATTTATGTAACAGCCATCTTAATTTTTAAGATACAATAGACATTTTAATATAATGAAGAGTAAAAATATAAAACAAGAAAAGGAAAATTCTTAAGTACGTAAGACTTACGTAACAAGAGCTTTTAATTTCTTTTTCCAGCTCCACGCTGTATCCTCCCAGTTTTAGCCGAATTCTGGAGGCATTCGTGTTGAGTGGTGCAACTCAACGCCTCCCCTCGATATCAAAGCGTATTTCTACGCTACGAAATGTCAAATATTTCATTTTCTTGAGTGGGAATCGAACACACAACCTGTCACGTTTACAGGTACAAGCTTGTGCCCCTGCACCACGACTGGCCTCATTAAATTAATTAATAGCATGAAGTCTAAGCCATATCCATAAAGCTTGTTAAACTACATAAAATATTTCCGTTACGAACTTTTCCTTTATAACTGAAACGATATTATCCACAATATCACCAAAGTAAATATTTATGTTAATATAATCAGGAGGCAACTTAATTATTTGGAGTTTAACGTAATTGTCCCAGTGACCGGAAATTCGGGTACACATAGAAATGTTTTTCTTACAGGAAATTCGCTCATACATTTTGACAGAAAATATTATTAACTTATATGGATTAATAAGATTTTGATAAATGGAGAATATGATTTTTTCACTTATCCAGGAAGGCAGAGGGAGCACTCTCTGCAGAATTTTGGAGACATTGCGTGTTGAATGATGGAACTTAACGCCGTAATCTGCATCGACACCAGAGCGAAAAAATGGTAATGTAGAATATTATTTTTTCATACCTAGAGCAATACGTAAATGGGTGGGTTTATTAAACCTATTCACATGTTTATTATTTTCTTCCGTCTACTTAATGCACTTTTATTGTGGGTATATATTTTTCGGAGCGGCATTAGGGAAGGTATTTTCCACTTCCTGTCCATTTGAGACATTGCGTACCGGATGGCAGTAAGCAACGTCTAACCAGACCGAAAAACGTATATTTATATACATATAGTTTATCTTTATGTTTCGGCCTTATTCTGTAAAATGTTTCGTTTAATCATACCACAACGAAAATTAAAATAATTTACTTCTCCGAGGTATCAAATCTACAACCTTAGTTTTTACAGTACGATGCTAAGTACTACGGCTTCCACAGTAGATACATGTTTTTAGTATATAAATATTTTTTACCCAAGACGCAAACAAACGACGTATTGTATATTTGACATCTCTGTGTTATATTGTATGTCTGTCTACGGCATCGTAGCTCCCAAACGGTTAAACTGACTTTGTTCCTCCAGTGACATTTAAGTTTACGTCCATCCCTATCGTGTTTGGTTAGGCACGTCCCTATATTCATTCTTTGTCATGATATTTGAGTGGTGGAAGCTTTAGAAAAATCTCCTAACAAAAGATTCTGTACAATGAAATTTTTAACATCTCTATCAAAATTTCAACGTAGCGGGATGAAATGGTGTGTTTTAGTTTGCTAAAGCCCTTAGATATTTTATGAGAGAGTTAAATATTGTATTAGTAGTATATTATATTATAATTATGACGTTGTTTTTTTTCTAATTTCTGCACATAGCAGGGTAGGCAGAGGGATCCTGGAAATTAGTGTTAAAATACTCTGTTCCCCATTATTCACTTCCGTTCCTCACTTTCCGTCGCATTCTTGAGACTCGTTGAGTGGCGGCGTTCAACACCGCTTTGTCTCTTTGCCTCCACCCCAAAATTAGAAAATGAAAGCATAAAATATTTCATTTTCCCGAGTGGGAATCGAACTCGCGACCTATAGCGCTTACAGTCGCATAAGCGCGCGGTATTGAATTCCGCCACTCAAACATGTGGGGAATAGAAGAAGAAGAAGAAGTATATGTCAAGAAGTGTCTTGATGGGAACGGAGCGTCTTAAGATTAGGTTCCAGTTTCCTTCTACCTACTTTCCTTTGTGCAGGATACAGCGTGAAGTTGAAAAAATTAAGATTATTACATTATATATCCAGATTTGTGTCCGACTCAAACAAGTAGAATATTTGAAACGCACTACGAGAATAATTAATTTATGTTAATTTTTATTTAAAGAGTATCCAATTTATAGAATAATTAATATCGCCGCCTCGTAAAGCATATATTGACATTGAATACACGCATAGTGTTATAAAATTTTTAATTATTTTAATTTACGTACTTATTATGTATCTTATGTACTTAATACATAAATTACAATTTTACAGAGATAGATAATAATTGTATATTAATTATATAGGTAGAGGCCCTCGTGTCGCAGAGGCAGAAGCGAGATATTGTAAATTCAACGGGTTCGATTCCCACATGTGGCAATGAAATATTTAATATTTTCATTTCCTCGTTCTGGTAACAAGCAACGCGCTGCGTTGAGTTGCGCCAGTTAATACGCAATGCCTAAATTCGGAGCGAAATTGTGTGTTAACACTAGGTTCCCAGGTTCCCTCTGCCTACCCAGCTATATACAAGATTTTTTATTTATTTATGCGATGCTTGTGGGTTCAACTTCTGCTCGGATTTTGTAGTATTTATAATTAAAATTCTCTTCGTGCCATTGAGTTCTTCCTAGATAGAATATTTCAATACATAGTTTAAAATTAAAGTGGCCGTAGTTGAGCGGCGGCACAGTATCTAACTATTTTTGCTATAATTGCAGGTTCGATTTAATTCTTATCTCATTTTCTTGCTCTATTAAGAAGACCGAACGACCGACGAAATTGGGCGGAAAGTGGAGAACGAAAGTGGAGAACGAAGTGTAGTACTGGACTTCTGCTACCTTTCTTATTATAAACAGCATACAGCTAAATAAATGTATACTCTTATAAATACAAATTTACCTATTTTCAGTTTCACGTTTTATCTCCCATATGGCAAGGTAGGTAGGCAAAGATAACTTTTGACTAAGATACTTAATTCTCTATTTAATAGTTTAAATCAATTCGAAATTAATAAATGTCCAAAACGAAATATATGTACGAAAAAAATCTAAAGCGAAGTAGTAGTTTAAAAGTTAAAACACAACTTATATTTAATGAGGTAGGTTAATGTGGTTTATTGATTTTCTTAATTGAGTAAAACAGGGCATAAAATCTATTCACAGACGGTGCCAGAACTGGCGGCGGCAAACTTTT
>FAPJ01011327.1:3812-23248 GCA_001485985.1 Heliconius ethilla aerotome | reverse complement strand
GTTGGGTTCCGCCACTCAATACAACAATACCTGCAGAAATTGGCGAAATGGACTGTCTTAACATTAGGTTCTCTCTGCATTACTCTGCTGTATATGGGATACATCATAAAGATTTTTTAACAAAAGTAAAAACTCTTTCAAAGATATGTTCATGTTTTTAAAATACTTACGGGAGTGGAAGTGCAAATATTGGAACGAGATTCTGATTCTGTTAGATTGTCGATCATTCGGTCCTGACTTTTCCGCGCCATTGGGAATATCAACGTGCAGAGCAGTCTTGTATTATGAAAAAAATTACACACTAATTTTATAAACATGAATAAATATTGTAATATATCAACTAACCAACGTATTTGAAAGTTTGATTTATCTTTGAATTTAAACATAGTCCAAATACTTATTTTAAAAGAACATCAATTGAGTATATGTATTACCTTTATATTAGTGGACCCAACTTTATTCAAGTAAATCAAAATTAACAACTTGTATCCTATGCATATTGATATTTCTTTCTTAAAATTTTATTTTATTGTCTGACTTTCTGTATTTCAGCTTTATGCATTTCTGTTTTTCAAAAAAAAATATTTTAAAAGTTACTATACTGTGCTTTAGGAGGAAGTTTATCTGTAAGAAAAGAATATATTTAAGATTCATATTACTGCATGTTAGTTACAGTTTATTTTCATTTTTTCATAATATTAAGTGCTTTATTATTATAATTAGTACATGCATTATTACATATATTTTTCTTAACTATCTACCTCTACTACTATCTTTTAAGTAGTCAATCAAAGCTAAACTTCCAGCAACAGAATGTTACACCCTTATCAGGTAGTTTAAATTTGGATATAAATGATAATCAATCAGAACAAGGACAAAGTTGGCATTTTTGTTAACAAAATTATAAAAAGATCTTATTTATGGCAGACTCAATTATTTGGACAATTATTTATTTGATTAATTAATTGTTATTTTAATAATAAATAATGTTAACATCTAATATCTTTATAATTACACTGGGCTGGCTTATACTTTATACTTTACTGCACTCAGGGTGAGTTTCTAAATAAATATTTCATCTTCTCGAGTGGGCGCTAAATGCCCACAATACTATGAATTTTAAATTAAGTCTTTTGTTACAGATGAACTGCCTCCTACAACATGCAACAGTAACTTTTTAGAAAACTTTATTATTTTGAAAAATAGAGAAATACAGAAAGGTGACAGAAGCACATTGGTTAAGAGCCAAAAGCAGAAGGAGAGGTATTTTATAATGTTATATATAGAAAAATTTAATATTATATTACATTTTATATTATTATTAACTTGAAACTTAATATTATCTACGGTCTCTAAATGAGATGGAGCATGGAGCAGGGCCTGGGACTTGCAACCACAGATGTAGGCTTAAGGGTACTCTTTCCATTATATCAACATTCACCTTGCCTGCTCCAGCCCAATGTAATTATAAAGATATATGTAAAAAAGAAACTTTACCTGGTCTTCACTATTTTCTTGATTTATAAGTAAATAGGGTGGCCCATTTATATTTGGCACAGTATATAATATGCTTAGTTTTGCCTTTCAGTTTCATAAAAAGATGACATACTAAAATATCTCCCCAAAACTAATGGAAGTAAATAGGGAGTATAATGACTCCAAAGAAGTCCTAGGCCAACAACTTTTGACCCGCGCCTTTGCCCTGAAAACAAAATAAATTGGTGTTGATGGTGGTGATGAACTTTAAAACTGTTACAAATAGGTTATTTTTCAAAAACATAATTAATTCCCTTCTGAAATTACTTTTATTGGCCCTAACAGTCATGTGAACTGAACACGCATATTATAGCATTTACCGCTCTCTTATATTAACGCTTTACACTATTGATTTTTACTTAAATGTGGAAGATCTGTTAGTATCGGTTTAACAGCTACAAAATTTCAAGACAAACACTGGCTACCAAATAAATAACGTAATTATAACGCTTGAAGGTACTCGCAATAAAATAATTTTACGTAACATTTATACACTTACTTGATAATATTTATCTTTTCTGTCTTAGGAAACCTGTGAAACAAGATCGGCATCTTCAACACGTGTTTTACCAAACTTCAATCGTATTCATGTTCAATTCGTATTCAATGTTTGTAAGATACTTTACAAATTCATGATATCACTAAACTTAAAGTAAAGTCTTTAAAGTAAAGTAAAGTCAGAAAAACAGCTAAATTACGACAATAACAATGAACCGCCATGTTATTATTGACCTAGACATAGACAGTAAACAGCAGTGCTGCCATTGGCAGAAAGTCAAATATAGCAAAATTGTTCGAAAAAGTAATACTTGATTATTTCAGGTAGGAAACGATATTAAAATTATATTAGTCCATTTTATTGCACATTTTTTTGTCTAATATTCCTCAAAAGATAAATTTAATTCATTATAATTAAGAAAAACATGCCTTTTTGATTCCACTTTTAGTAACAAAGTTTGACGTATACTTATAATACAAAATTGAAGCGTTATAATTTAATTGTGTACCATGTCGAGAAATCTTGGTACAAGTATATACTTCTGTATAAATGATACGAATAATAGTGATTGGTACTTAAAATTAAAATAGTAATGTGAAAATAAGTTTGATTCTTGTAACATAGAAGAAGCCAGGGAGGGACAAAAGCAACGTAAATTGTTGCAAGAGTAATAATCTGGCAATAAACCTTATAATTTACCAGTTGCCAGTACTACGAATTATAATTAATTTTATTAGAATTTTTTTGGTATGTCTTTAAGCACCAAACACGCACACGGCCAAAGTTTAGCTATGTGTGTAAGCAAATTTTTTTGTATGGGGATGATAGATCCTGCTGAATAGTATTACTTAATTTAAATAGATAGATATGTGTATCCATCCCATCGCAAATAATAAACCACAGTCTACAAATCTACAGATAACACTAAACTGTTGCAAAATGATACGTTCTTAAACTGCAACGTTTTGTTATAATACAATTACATCAATTACATCATAGTGAGTAATAATAAAAATTATAACAGGAAAAAATATATACAGGAGAAAATATTATTTTTCTGAGGCTTTAATAGCTTATCGTTAAATTATATACATGTAGCACTATACATTATAATATGTACTGTATTATTTACGAAATTAAAATAATTGAGTATTATATTTTTAAATAAAAATAATATATATTTTTAATTAATTAGTATTTAAGACAATTAGAAAATACACTGATATATATTTTTAAAGTTAACTGTTTTATTAAAGTTAAAGTTTTCAATAACTTGATAATATTCAATAAAACCTCCTGTACAATTAGTAAATATGGAATGAAGGAAATTATACCGGTCAGCATTTACGTTTACTATGTAGGTCCTTCTTAGTATTTAATTGTATTGACGTTTTGCAGTCGTACCTAGGCCCTATAGCGCATGCACTTTTCATGCACTTATGGTAGATCTACGTAGAACAGTAATATTTCACTTTAAAAAAATCCTGAAGGATTCCTTACATTATTATTGAAATATTGCAGAAAATACAATAGTGCTGACAAGATTGTGTTGAACGTCAAGAATACATTAAAATTGTATGTTTTTTCTTCTTATTTTCATTACTTTTCGATATATTATTATAATTACTTAAAACAAAGTTAAAAAATCAATAAATATAATTCAGATTATGATATGTCCTTACATACTTTGAAAATTAATAATCTATATGTAGCTACTTGATATATTATAATTTATAACAAATAGAGCAACGCAGTGGAAACTCAGAGTAAAAAAGAACTGTATTAGAATAAGCTTCCGCTGAAAGGAGTATCGTTTCACATCTGTTTTCCGACTATATTAAGATTCACAACTTATAATGTAAATATTTAGATTATTTACTGTAAAAAAATTACTAATTTTTTTACAGTTTATTTTATTGAAGTAAAGCGGATACTGTCGTTGATTATATTTATAAGTTGCTGGCTTGTATAATTAGTAAACTGTTATGGCGTTTGTGTTCTGATACACAACGCATATATAAGTCTTTTCCTTTCAAAGGAAATGAAACATCTGTAAATGTAATAATTGTGTTTATTGGAAATATTATAGCATGGGTACATTATTTTCATTAAGATTAAATTAATCTTTTTAGAATTATCACATTTTAGGTTATGTTTCCGTCTTTTACAGATACTTTAGGTGTGTTACAGTGATTCGAAAGATCTAGTAGGCGTTTTTCTCCAAGCTTGCTTACATAGATGTGATGTCTGAATGAATTTCTCACGGTTTTTAGACATTCAGTCATGGTGGGAAGTCCCAAGCATTGCCTATTTTTGTTCCTTATTCAGAACTGCTTTCAATCTTTTGGATTTTGACATCGAAGTGAGTAATTGGACATTTTTTGTTCAGTGTCAATTTTGATAAATACAAAACTCTTCATTATGCAGTAAATTGTTAAATTTGCAGGAATTGGAGGAAGCCCTCCTAACAGATGGATCGGAAGAGACCGCCAGTTCCCTTTTGACCGAATTGATAGTGCGACTCTTGAACGGTTGCTTGGGCAACAATGACATCTCGGCTTTTAATTATCAGGTGAGTCTTAATATTGAATTTAATTTTGTTTATGATATCCTTATGAATTTGATTCTCTGACTACATATTTTTAACCCTAGCCCACTCACTTTTGCTACCTATCCTAGATTATGCAGACACCTGTTACCTAGATTTATAACAGCAACTGCTTAACAAGTTGGAACACCTCCAAAACCTGGTTATTGGATTCATTTTCGGATTGAAGAAGTTTGATCATGTCAGTGAGCATCGTTCTAGACTTGTCTGGCTTCCTATTAAGGATCATCAAAATCTTCACACTCTTTCTCTTTTCTACTCTGTCCTTTTCCACCCTGAAACTTCAACCTACATTAAGCACTGTTTTTCCTTTCTCGGTTCCAACTTGTCTTCCACTAAGTCTCCGTTCCCAAAATAATAATGTGCTGGAGAAACCTTTGTGCCATATAACCATTGTGCGAAACTATGGAACTAAGGGATGGTAGGGCTACCACATATTATAATGCAGTCTAAGTCTATGAAAGCATTTAAATATAAAGTAAAAAAACTATTATCTACAATTGTAGTGTATCATTATTATATATTTGCAAATATTTATGTATATAATTTATGCAATTATGCATTATATATATTTTATTATATAATAGTGGTATACTATTATATAATAAAATATAATGTATGAATTAATAAAAACATAGGTATCGGTTTTTTTTATATGTTTTACTCTATAGATAGTATATACATTTATATGTGTATATAATTATATATATTGTTTCTATTTTTGTGTATTGTCATAATTGTTTTTCCAACATCCTATGCCCGCATCCCTCTATATATTCCTACAATACAGTTGCCTGGAAGAGATCACTTTTAGTGATAAGGCTGCCTTTTCACATTTTATTATTTTATAAGCTCTTGTAAATTTTAATTTATATTGTATATTATGATGTGAAATAAAGAGTTTTTATTATTATTTTATTTCAGATGTATTTGAGGCGATTGTTTAGGCAAAAATGTCAAGAAACACACCGTTACAATCCCTTCAATACTGACATTGATTTTCAGTTTCTTCCTCTTCGCACTAAAGTTGAGATATTATATGCATTATGTGATTTCCGGCTTGATGCTGATGATGTTTATGATTTATTTAAGAACCTTGAGGCAGAAAGTTTACGAGTGGAGCCACTGGGGTGAGTTATTTAATGTTGATGTTAAATATATAAAATTTGCTTAATGTTTTACCACATAAATAGAGTCTGTAAATATGTCCACATTGTGAAATTTAAATTTTTTTGGTATAAAACCAAATGCACAAGTTTAGCAACAGTTTAGGAAAACCTTTTTGAAAACATTGTTAGGGCATTCATAGGAGGAAGATACTAAGATGTTATTCATCTGAATTTTAAATAAAAAAAATGTGACATTAATGTAGGACATAAAGTGATTTTGTTATGAATGTGAAACAAGCTTATGCTAGAGTAACTAACAAGGGATTTGATATACAGTATTTATCTCATAAGGACTTGGAAAAACAAAGTGTGTCTGTAATCCTACTGGTTGTGGGTTCAATCCACACTCTAGGAGATGAAATATTTAGTTAGAAACTCACCCTGAGTGCAGTATTGTATACGAAAAGCAGATATTTGCATAATTAATAATGCAAAATATGCATTATTAATTATGATGATAATATATAATGAGGATAATAAATAGTAAAAATTAAAGAAAAATAAATATATAAGTGATTCTTAAAATAATACATGTTGATCTTTATAAGTTATGCAAAATCAAGTCTGTTGTTATCTAAGCTCATCAAGTGGTGTAGAGCTACTTTAAATTTTTTTTCCTTCAAATCTATGTTCAATACAATAGCATGTTTTTTTTTTCTATATAATACATTCTTTCTACAAAACACAATAGTGACACAATCATGTGACTAAAAATATATAAAAATATATTATTATATTGCAGATGGGATGACAACGACTCAGCATATTGGTATTTTTATGGCACACGACTTTACAGGGAAGATGTATTAAAGAAGAAAGGAAAGAACAAGAAGAGAAAAAGAGAAGGCAGTAGAAAAAGAGGTTGGTTCTATGGAGATGACTGGCTTGATGACGAAGATTCAGAAAGAGTGTGGCAAGTGGTATGCTTTACTGAAGATGATTGGACCCACCTGACAGACAAGTTCAAGAAGGCAACAACCAAGATTGAAAAGGAACTTTACAGATCTCTATCACAAAATTTCTTACCAGAAATACCAAGACTTTTTCAAGAGAAGGAGCGTTTGCAACGGAAAAGGTTAATATTGATAAATTTTACTTATATAAAAAACAAACATTACATTTAATTAGCTAGCTTTAAACTCAATTATATAATATATCAAACTATTACTATTTTCCTCATTTGAAGACAGTATATACTGCATTTATGGTATATTTTTGTGATATTTAACAGGCCACATGAAACTAACCTTGTCTTAATGAATATTCCCTTATATTAATTTAACAAATAAATTCATATTTTATCTCACTCCAATTTTTATATAGTTATTACCTCATAAGAAAATTGTTTAAGCATGTGAATGTATTTGTTGTACTATAATTATTTTTGGGAACTTATTATTAATTGAATTAAAATTAGGCCCTAGTATTTTTTAAAATTTAAAATAAGTTAAACTGTCTAAATAATTATTTAGCTGTGTGATTATGTTATTATAGGTTTAATTGCATGTTAACATTCTGTCAAAAGACCAAAAGCTCTACGTTTGCGACTTATAGAATATATTATTTTAATAATATTTTAATTATTAAGGCAAAACACTTCTCTCACACAGCACTTCTAATTCTCTTTTACCAATATGAAACTTGGCTGTTATAAATATATTTATATATATATATATATAAAGAGCCAGAAGGTAAAAATAAAATTGTAGAATATGTATATATTTGTTACATTCTTTTTGATACAATCTGTTCATTTCTCCTGTTAACATGGTGCATGTTTTTAACTTCAATTTTTATTAAGTCAATTATAATTTACAAAAAAAAATCTGTTAATCATAATACTAATTCTTTATTTAAATAATGTCAATTTTTTAAAATATAATTTGCCATTTTTACATATTTGTTATATTACGCTTTGCGAAAGTATTCTGCTTTTTAATAGATACATCATTTTCTTTATATTAGAGGAAAATCTTCTAATATTAATAAAATATTTAAATTTTAATGAAAACAATTATGATAATCATGTTCAATAAACTTGACAAAGTGTATTTTGGGATATTTTTTCTCCAACGTCACCTACATTATCAAATACAAACTTCTCTTTATTCTTCTCACAGCACTAAGTAGAATCGAAATATTCAATAACAAACAAATATATCATAGTCGTAAAGTTAATGTACAGTTAAGGTACAGTTAATGTCGTAAATTAAAAATAGTTACTAATTGAAAATGCTAAGCAAATGTAATCTGATTTCACCGCATTTTAATGCTAGAGCTTTATTTTGCAATGCGAAATGATTTGTTGAAAATCTTGCTTAAATTAATATTCAATTATGCAAGCTCGAGTTTACTATAGTTTAGTTTAATTAAATTAACTTAGATAAGCGTTTTTTTTATTTATTTCGCTTCTGCTGTGCTGTTAGTGTTGATAGTAAGTGTATGCTATTATTTGTTGATAATATTTGAAACTTGCTGTGATTGAAGGTTACTAGAGGTAGCGCCGCGCCGCACATCCAGCCGAGTCTTGCAAAAGATCAAGCAAAAGGAGGAGATCAAGAACAGTGTATATGATTCGAAGGACGAGGACAGCAAGGAGACCCCAACAGCCGCACGCGAGAGCCGCGCCCGCCGGCGGGAGCGATTGAGACGGTATGTTTATTTACATATATTCTGGATTCTGTGTTCAACACCTTCATTTCTTTCGTGTATGTTCGTCGATTTCTCCATCATTTTTAAAATTCGGAATAGAATACTTCCGTTGTGGTTCCATTGGCACCTAGTTGGGATCTGATAGAATCTCTGGGAAATGGATCATCATGCCCCGGGCGCCGCTCATAAAGAGGCGCCAAATAGTCCGCAAAACTATTTAAAGATAGATATAAAATTATTTTGTGTTCAACTGGGGGGTGCTGTGAAAGTATTTTGCCCCGGGCGCGAGTTAAGCTCGCTACGCCACTACATCCTTATAACGATATTCCATATGTCGAAAATTAAAGTTTCAGCCAATTCTATAAATCAGTTAATGCCTACCCGGCTGTGTGCGGGATACAGCGTGAAGCTAATAAATCTTATACTTGGAAAATAGCATTTTTTATTTAATTGCCTTTTAATATTGTAAAAAAGCCATATTAGACCTCGAAGTTTATATTTATATTAAAGTACTCTTTATAACTGCGTTCATAAATCTTAAAATAATAATAAATTTCCACTTTTAGTAGTGGAGCCATACAACGTTAAATGTTAAACAGATATATAATTATTACTTTCAGATCAAAATCCTCATCAGCTTCATCAGACCCTTCATCAGATAGTTCGAGCGATCGAGAAGTGATGCCTCAAAAAGTTACGCGAAGGTCTCGGACGAAAGAAAAGAAATCCAAGAAGTCATCGTCCACCCACAAGGGGGAGCCCCCACCAGAGCCTGTGGTGCGAACTGGACGCAAGACTAACAACTCGCTGGCAGCCGCTACCGGCCAAATAGTAATACCCGATAATGATGAACCAATCAATAGCACTCGGAGGAAGGTCAAAACATCGCAAATGTAAGTTATCTATACTAATATAATAAAGCGGAAGAGTTTGTTTGTTTGTTTGAACGCTAAGATCTCTGGATCTACTGGTCCGATTTACTTTTTTTTTTGTATGAAGCTACATTCTTCAGGAGTGCTATAGGTTATTAGGGTATAATTAGGGTTAAATAACGAAATAACAATAATAATGAACACCATCGAATTGCTTTAAGCGCGTGCACTGCAAAAATTGTTAAATATATGTTAGTTCTAAAGTCCTCAACAACGTATATATCTCGTATGTACGTATCTCTTATAAATAAATTACAATAAGGCATTTTGTGACAAAAAATAATTGAAAATTGCAAGGTGATATTTCACTAATTTTTATTTAAATTGGATATTAAAGCTTACGGGTGAAAGTTCATCATCAAGAAAAAATCATAAAAATAAGCTTTGGCTTTCCTAGTATGTAATTAGGACGTGTACTTTTTGAGAAAATGTACAATTAAAATAATTTAACGCCCTGTTTACGGCCGCAAGGCCTTGTCGCCGATGACATCCTCTCAAACTGCTTGAGAGGATATCAGAATGACATGATGATGACAGAAATTTGAAAACAAGTTGTTCATAATCAATTTTGGTTGGCAAACAATGCATAAAAGTATGAGTCGGCTAATCATAAATTATATTAACCAAATTAGTCTTTTATTCTTTCAATCTGTTTATTTTATTTGACTTAACAAAATAAAGTAAGTACTAAATTAAATTCAAGTGTGACGGAAATTTGCAATAGCAAGAAGTAATTGTTTATATGTTAATGAATACTAAAGTTTTCACAATAATTAAAACTGTTGATAACATTTCTATATTTTCCTCCAAATTTTATTTAAATGAATCTTTAATATAGATTTACTAATCTACTGATTATTAAATGACAAAGGGTTTGCCTATGAAATTATATTAAAAAAACTAAGAGTTGAATTGCTCATGACTGGTAACTGTGACCACAGTTAGAAACTATTAAGGTGATTTAATATAGACTGTAATAGCCTTCCTCAATAAATGGACTAACTTGAATAACACTTTTTTTTATTTGAACCTGTAGTCCCTGAGATTATTGCGTTCAACTAAACAAACTCTTCAGCTGTATCATTATTATTAATATAGATTAGCTTTACAATATAAAAAAAAATCAGCTTTCCGCTGTATCCCGCATACAAGATTATGGTTAAGCAGAGGGAACCTAGTAAGAGAGAGTAAAACACTCCGTTCCCCAATTTCCACCATTGCGTGTTGAGCGGCGAAACTCAACGCCGGGCCGGGCAATGCCTTCGTGCAAGAGTGAAGAATTGAAAATATTAAGAAATAATAATTCATACCCACGAGTAGGGATCCAAACCACAACCGTCCCGTTATAGTTACAATATAATTTAGGATAAAGTTGTAGAAAACATATCTTTGGTTTTAGCTTTGGGCAAACTGAAGAAGATATTCAAACTGACATGTACAAAGTGCTGGAACAGCTTACTGCACATGAAGACGCTTGGCCATTTTTGGATCCCGTGGAAGAGGAGTATGCTCCGAACTATTACGCTGTCATCCGGCGACCCATGGATCTGCACAAAATGGAAGAACGTCTGGACAATGGATATTACTCAGACTTCTCCATGTTCAAGGCCGATTTTAAACTCATTGTGAACAATTGTAGGTTGTACAATGGACAAGATAATGGTAAGTCTAAAAGCAATTACAATTTATTATCTTGGTATGTCTACAGTAATTTGCCGTTTTTTTTAGTTATCAAAGTATCATATTTTTTTTAATATTTTGCTATTGTTATTAATTTTTTATATAAAATGCTAAACATATATCACTAATATCAAACACTTCACGTTGTTATATTATCACAATAGCCTTCGGCTCAACAAAATAACTTTATATATTGAAACAGCGCTTTGTAAACTTACAATCTTATGTAAAGATTTTGTTTATTTTTAGAGTACACTATAATGGTGGATAGCTTGCAAAATGCGTTTGATCGTCTCACGGAGAAGTACATGCATCGACTGTCATCATCTGATGAAGAGATTGCTGTGGAGTACCAACTTCCCACACCATCACGGAAACATAAGATGAAACGAAGTAATTCACCGCCACATAACCAGGCTAAGAAACGGAAACCTCACTCTGTATCTGGTATGTGTATTATCTGCCACTGCTGTAATAATTACTTAACTAACTTTTAGAGTAAATAATTCATTATTTTTTGTTTACAGCTGAGCCCAAATCAAGTTCATCGACAAGTAAACAGTCAAAAACAGAAAGGGAAGAGGATGAAGATGAAGGTAAGAAAGAGAAAAGAAAAGACAAGCTGAAAAAATCTGTGGCACCGCCTGAAGAAGAAGGGGGGGAAGATCCACCAAAAGAGATTGAAAAAACAAAGGATTCCCACAAGAGTAGACATGATAAAGGAAAGAAAAAACGTAAAGGCCATCATAGACACGGGAAGCATTCCAAAAATCATAAGAAAAACTCACACAAATCTCACGAGTCGAGGAAACATAGGAAACAGAGACATGGAAAGAATAAAGACAAAAAATCTAAAAAGAAAAAGAGTAAACATCATGATGAAGAACCACCAGCGGCTATGAAAAGGAGTGACTCTCAAGAATCTATAGAGAGTTCCAATAGAAGCAGAAGCGCGAGTCCGCTTCCTTCCATACATACTCCATCGCCGTCGCCCACGGAGCTTGATAAATCTGAGTCAAATGATCAACTACCAGACCCAGATTTTACTAAAGACAAATACGACAAAATAAAAGAAAGAAGGCGGCATGCTGCAAAGGATGCTTGGGATTCACTCTTTGATTATAAACAAAAAGTAGAAAAGCAAAAACATAGTTCTCACACACCAGAGAAGGAAAAGAATCGCAAACTTCGTGAAACAATTGAAAAATTAAAAGCCAAAAACGAGAAGTACAAGGAGACTGCACTTTATAATAGTATTTATAAACCAGGTCGATCTAATTCCGCTCCCACCTACAAAGAAAGAACAAAAGTGAGAGACGTCGAATCCGAGGATGAAGACAATGACGAAGAAGAGGTTGAAGAAGAAGATGATGACGACGATGACGATATCATCGAAATGTATGAAGACGATGATGAAAGTGTGGAAAGCGTCAAAGTAAGACCCAAGAGACGCAAACGGAGCTCCGTCAAAAATGCATGTGCTTCAGAGGCGTTAGAAGAAGCTGTGAAAGATATAAGCGAATGGCTCGATGCTCCTAAGAGTTCTAAAGTGATTTCTCCTTGTGACAGTCCAGCGCAAACTGTATCCACAGAAGACAGTCGTATGGACGATGAATCTTCCCAAGGGGAAAAGTCAATTACATCAAAACGAGATTTATCCCGCAAGCGGCCCTCATCACGTGAGCCAAAGATTGTCAAGAGAAGGGAAATACAGAGAACAATTGATAGGTTACAACCCGGCAAAAGCAAGGGTAATTTGCTTACTAACAAGGGTAACAAAAATACAGACAAAGCAGAAGAAGAAGCTCCATTGGGACCCTCTAAAAGTAACAATAATTCAAGAAAAAGCAAAGAAGCTGGCAGCCCGAAGCTCAGTTTAGGCTCTGTCTTACCTACTGTGGAGTTCACCCTCGGTAATGATCACAACTTCAATAATGATAATGTTAATAGTGATATGAACAAAGAAACGAAGAAAGTAATTGAGGCAAAAGACACTAAAAAGATTGAACTGACGATTGAAAACAAACCGGAAGAAAAGACAACATATCCTAATAAAAAAGATGCAGAGGTCGAAACAGAGCCACAAACCTTAGTAAAACCTAGTCAAGAGAAAGCCACTCCAAATCTGAGCGCCTGGTTCAAAGCTTTCGGTACTCCCAAGAACACCCCTACAAGCGTTACTAAGAAGAAAGATGACAAAACAGAATCAGAAGAGAAGGCCCAGGATGCAAGCTCAGGCACCGCTGAAACTAAAACAACCCCTAATAACGGTGCACCGAAGTACGAGTCGCCGAACGACCCCAACTCTCCGCTCCCGTCCGCTGACGGCGGAGATAGCCCTCTGCCCAGCGTAACCGCCACGCCGCGTCAGCGCCGCACTAGCACAGGCAGTACCATCTCAGAACGTTCCTCCTTCAGTCAAGACCTAGACTCACCCAGGCACCAAATGTCACTCACTTCTCCACTCATTCATTCGCCGGCATCTCCAAGAACCGATGATTTCCAAAAGATAACATATCCCATCATCAACGGCACTGTTCGAGCCGGATTCTATCAGGACACAACATCTCTTAAGAGTAGTCCCGAAAAAAGTTGCAGTCCTAGAGATGCTCCACAATCTCCTTTCTCACCGTATTCTCAGCACGTTTACGCTTCCAACGGTGCCACAGGTTCATCTACCCCTAATTATTTTGTGGATCATAACAAAAGCCCTCTACCTACGTATGGTCAAAATGCTCCTCCGTACTACGACACCTCGAAGGCCCCCGTCGTCAGCAAGCCCGCCCGCGTCCACGATGACTACACCGCTCTGGGCCCTGACTCCTTCCAGCCACCCCAATATAACGCTCCGTTTTCACCGACGCCGTCGCAGTATTCCCCGGTGCAAACAAACTACTCGCAACCGCTTGTGTCCCCTCAACCCGAAGCGTCCACGTCGCAACAACCCACCGCCGCACCTATATTACACGACCCGAAGGCTACGCTGTTCCCGGTTAAGAAACGAACATATAATGAACCCGAAAACGTTATACCACCAAAGAAAACCGAAATTATAGAGGTTATGAAATCTCCTGTCAAAACTGACTATAACAAACAGCAACCTATTCAATCTACAGTTCAGGCTCCCACTTCAGTAGATGATATAGCGCTGGCGTTGACTGAGAAATCTGAAATACTCAAATTGAACACGACACGCGAGAAGAATGTCACTATTGACTACTCTGACCGCCGCCATTCAGAAAGCAGAGAAGATGTATCATATGAGAACAACGAAGCTCGTGAAAAGGAAATCGTAACTCACATAGATCTTACAAAGCCCATGAACGCTTTAAAGAAAGATAACATAGATATGATCAATATGGGCTACTTTAATAATGAAGATCGGAAAATAGCAAACGATTTGCATGAAGTTGAATTTGTTAGCAGGGAAACCAACCAAACCAGACCCAATTTGATTCCACAGCAAAAAGGATATGAGATCGAAGCTATAGCCATAAATCTCGGTATCAATAACCAGCAAGTACCAAAGCCACTGACCAAGCCTGCCGTGATGACCAGCAACATGACGCCGGCGCACAGCCGCGTGGCCGTGCTCGAGCGCACCCACGCCGACCTCGGTCTCAATCAGGCTATTCCGCACGCGCACCACAACCACTACGACGCGCTGCCCACCGGACAGCCCATCACCAGTTTCTCGCTCAACGACATCGAGCTCGCCAACAAAAAGCTGTACGCATGCAACAAGCCCGCGCCCACCAACGCGCCCGCGCCCTCCGCCGCCATCGACTACGGCAGCTGGAAGGTCAATTCCATGCGCAAGTCCGACATGATCCCTTCGGACTACTCCGCTTCTAGCTACGCCAGTGAAGACAAACTGAAGACAGTAGAGACTCCCACTGCCGCCGCTATTAATTATAATAAAAACGTACAGCATCAACAATATAACAATTACAATACCGCTCCACGATCGGTCGTTCCTAGAGGTCCAGATCTGCAACAGAATCTCCCCGCTGAATTGAGAATACCTAATCCTCGCGGACTACTCAAAAATGACTCCATGACGGGTCCCAATACATCTATAAGCGACTCAGATACCATTGCAAAGAACATGGAGTCGATCACAAAGTCACAAAAGGTAGATAAACATGCACAAAATCACCCTCTGGTGTCATCAATATCTTATAAGACTCCGTACAGTACGCATTCTACGATTCCTATTGAAACATTACGAAATTTACAAAATATTCCACAAATGTTGGAAAGATATACAAACGACGAAAGATACTTGTCTGGATTTGCAAACGCCACCCCATCCTTGTATCATGATAAAACTTTCCAAATTTTCAATAAGAATATGGCGTCGGAAGCGCATCCAACCAGCACATCCGTGAGTTCCTTGTACTCACAACCCTCGATGGCTTCCATAAGCAAAGATAATACTATGTACAAGGGTTCCGCGAGCGTAACGACTACGCCGATGGACGTCAAACGAAGCAAAAGGAAAAGAACAACAGACGCCAAACAACCGTCCTCTCAGATGGGACAAGCATACCACGCGGCCGCCAGCGATGTGCTGACGTCCGTCAAGACCACCATGATTCCCGCGAGCCCCTTCAATTTCGGCACGGCGTCGAGCATGAGCCTGGGGGGCATGTACGGCGACAACGGCGGGTTCACGATCGAGGACATCCGCAACAGCACCAACCAGTTGATGGCCGCCAACTACATGGCGGCGGCGGTGGCCCACCAGCACAGAAGTAACGAGGCCGCTAGTGAGAAGTTAGTGAAAGCCGCACATCAAAACGCAAATGACAGCACGGCCTCTTTTCCTTTTATAGGTGCCGGGCAGGTGCGCGCCGGCTACCCGTACCTGCCGGCGGAGCAGCCGTCGCCGCTGTACACGCAGTACTGGCACCGCTACCAGGAGGAGCTACAGCGCCAGCTCTACCCCGCCGCCTACTCCACGCCGCTCGGCGTGCGCCAGACCTACGACTCCATCAACCGGCCTTCCTGGTTGTAATCAATACGGCTGCAAATACTCTTCACATGACAAGTTTATTATTAATGCATGGTTATTAAGTGTCTTGTACAGTTTTTATTCTTAGTCTGTGATGACAGAACACAGTACCACTTGTGTTTAATCTTAAATATTATTACTTATTAGGAAAGACGGGAATTTCCTAAAACTTTCTACTTACGTTAGATATTCGCGATCGTAAATGGCTATATACATATGTGTTAAATTTTCATAATAACTTTTGAAGTAGGATCTTTCTGTTTTTATTTTTTATATAGATTTAATAATATTATATTTGACATTTTGTGTTATTTTTGAAAAAGCAGGCCTTGCAATAAACTAAAATATAACATTAATATTTAATTTTGAACAGAAACTGTAAAGTTATAAGCTTTATTTTACTGATGAAATTGCTTCTTAATGTCATATTAAATGTATTGTTATTTTATAATTTTAAATTTTATGTTAGTATTTCTTGACGACATTGTTGTGTAAATATTTTGATATTCTGTTTTTAATTAATGTTTTACTAGAATGACCTAAGTACTACTTTTGCAAAATGAGAATAATCGTAGATATTACGTTTAATTGAAATAAGATGATAAATGTATAATGTAAGGAATATTGAAATCATTTCTCTATGTGTAAAAAATGGAAATAAAGATTTTCAAAATAATATCCTCTTCCCTTTCATTTACAAATTAAATATCTCCCAAATCATCACAATGCAGCACCTTTCTTGGAAAATTACAAAGTAGGTATAGTCAGGGGGATTTGACCTTGCTAAGTTATGAATTTTATGATAAGTTTATATATATGGTGAAGGTATTTTATTTTATTATATTAGTTTATTTTTACTGCTATCATTGTTTTCTCTCCAATTTCATATTTTAGTTATTTCATAATCGATATTTAGTTCAATTCTTGTTCCATCGCAGTCTGAAGGTTCGAAACCTTCAGATTGCGATGAAGATTCTGATGCTGGTATTTCCGTAAGTAATCGAAGAAGACCTTCGACCACCCTTACCAAGGAACATCTATAAAGTATTTGAGGAAGCTATGGAATATTGTATACCAGGGTTACCAGAAGGGCCTTTTATTTATTGAACCTAAAAAGGAGGAGCTTCTAACATGTTTTACAGGTGTGAATTTCTTTATGAGTTATGAAAAAAAGACAAAGAAATGTACTCGAAAATGCAAAGCTCCAAACTAGTGTCTTCAAAAAGAACTGTGAAAGTCTATGCCTAATTAAGAAATATATTTTTTTTAAACATTATAATTAGTTGGTTTCATACTTTTTGTATGTCCTATCAAAGCTCCTTACAATTAAGGAGCCGTAAGTCTGTGATGGCTGAATTTAAGGTACTTAAAAAAAGTACTTCTAGATGCACTAAATATCTAAAAATAAAATATTTCAAATAAGGATTTTTTAAAATGTCTATATCCCGGGGAGAAAGGGTTAAAATAAGAATGTTATTAGAACACAAAAAGTAATTTTAATTAGTAAACAAATAATTTTGTAGTTGAACCATGTCAAGCTGCGAGCAGGTCGCTAGTTCAGGTTAAGTTCTGCAATTCAATTTTTTTGTCATGATTTCTTATATTATACTAATGTCTTGATTGAGGTTATTATAATATAATATAAATGTGAAAACAAACATCCCCAATAATTTTATATTATTAGTTTTTTGTTATTATAGAAACTTGCTCATCATTAAATTATTTAGAGGTATGATAAAAATTAATCTGCTCAAGCAT
Source organism: Heliconius ethilla aerotome (assembly GCA_001485985.1). NCBI lineage: Eukaryota > Metazoa > Arthropoda > Insecta > Lepidoptera > Nymphalidae > Heliconius > Heliconius ethilla. Next base: position 5,397 of record FAPJ01011327.1, on the reverse strand, counting down.
GCAGACAAACCAACAAATAAGCAAAAAAATTAAGAATCATTGTTTTGGGTTCTATTACATTGATAGATAAATAGATTTTCTCATATATATCCTATGTACAGACAGCAATCACTTACAATTTTCTTTATATCAATAAATTACTAATCTACCTGGGACAAAGATTGTTGATTTGTTCTAAATTAAAATATTTTATGAACAAGATGAAATGTCAGTAAACTTAAGTAATTAATTACATTGTTTAGAAAATGTAAATTGCAGCTGTTTAGATGGTAATCTCTAATTTATAATCTACAATTCTCTTTTGATATTTTTTTTAAAATAGTTTCAGTGGGTGTACATATTGTTTTATATTGATAATAACAATTAAAGATTTATTAATATTTAAAATTTGTGTATATCATTAAATTTAAAAGATTAATAAATATTATCAAACACTTGTCTTCATTTTTAGATAAATTCAAAATAATATTAAGATAAGCTAAAGAAATAAGCATTCAAAATTATCATATATAAATATGATTTAATATTATTGAATAGTTTTTATTTATTTGGCTTCAGTTTGTTCCTTTCGTTGTTGTACCATTTCTCTTATATTGTCTTCACTCTCTTTGAGGTTTTTTTCCAAATACTGTTTATTATTTTCCAATTCTGAAGTACGAGTGGTTAAAAGAGATATTCTACTTTTAAGATTATCCTTAATTTCTTCAAAATCTGTTAATAAGAACATTCTCCCAACAGATTCATAAGTTTTTGTTCCAGGTGGTAGGGTGCTGATTTCTCGCTGAGTAACATCGGCATGTTGTAAAACTCTTTTTAGTACGCCAATCTGGCTGTCTATCACTTGAATTTTTTTACTCGTTTCAACCATTTTTACTTGCAGCTCCACAAAGGCTTTTTTCAACTCTAAGTCCACAGGTTTAGCCATCTTTTTTTATATCCTTCTGTATAAAACTTCTTAAGTGGAGTTACAAAATTGAGACCTGTGTTAATAGGTTATATGCAAGCCACAGAACACATTTACTTGATGCAGGCTAGGGATGCCCGATGATCATCGAAANNAGACACTCCTTTCCCCATTTTTCATCGAATTCTGGAGGCATTGCGTGTTAATTAAAATGGCGGAACTCAACGCCGCGCTTTGCTTCTATTCATATTAAATTCGCGTGGGAATCGAACCCACAACCAGGTGTTCACAATCACACACGCCCATGCGACGACTGGCCTCATGGAGTAGGAAATGTATGTTAAAAATTTAAAATATGTTTAATATAACCTAGACATATAAAACGAAATACTTTTTATTTAATACAATCATGTGATGTTATGCAGTCTGTATAAAAAGTGACCTAACTCCTAAAATAAATATAATAATAAAATTCCACAGTGTATTCTAAGTTTGCCACTTCCAAAATTTTAAGTATTTGTAAAAAAAAAATTAACAAGTAAAGCTTATTACACTGTACAAGAATATTTAGAGGATAAACATGTATGGAATTAATGTCTATTGAATGTAATGCAGGATAGTTGCCAGCTAATGTAATATGTATTATACCATAGACTTTGAAAATAGCAACTGTTGAGTTTC
>FAPJ01011316.1:0-15257 GCA_001485985.1 Heliconius ethilla aerotome | reverse complement strand
CATATATTTGGTTTTGAGAAGCTATTACTAGCAGATGCTGGATTTAATGCAAATGAGCAAAAAACGTTGAGAAATATGTTTTACGGTGCTTGAATCGTAGTAAAAAAATACCAGTGAATTAACGGTAAAGTTCTCGAGAATTAAAATGTAATGTAAAAACAATGTTCTTTTGTTTTTTCTCTTTTATAAATTATCACAGCAAGTTTAAAAAATGTAAGAAAGTTTTATTATTTGTTACAAAAGAATTAAGAAATGCTAGTTTTGGAAGTATCCTTATTTTCACTATCGACTGCTAAGCATACGCGTTCCCTTAAAAAAGAACCCAACCCCAACCCATACAATACTATTTCTTCAATCACTTCCACATTTGTATTCAGTCTACGCAACACTTACGCAGCAATTGCAAGTTTCACACTTAAAGTGGTCAATAAGCCGTTACAAGTGTGTAACCCAACCCCCTGTACAAATGACTCTATTTAAGAGAATCATTCACCGTCCCTCAAAATGAACCAATATTTACAAATTCAACAGTCGAACCCCACGAAATGGTCTCCAGTGACATCATTACGACATGAAATCTCTGATGATTTGAAGAAATGCATTTTTTATTGTGTGAATTCGTTGTAATATACTGCTAAATATTATTAAATAATTAATTTAATAGATTGATGTATTTTTCAGGTTCACGCTGAACACTAGAGTGTTCAGGCACTACGCCTTCCGCCGAATTTGGAGGGGCATTGCGTGTTGAGTGGCGGAGATTAACGCCGCGCTTTTGCTCGACACCAGAGTGAAGAAAAGTTTTAATATTCCCTCGAATGAACGGGAATGAGATCGAACTCACAACCACACGCACGCTTATGCCATAAGGCCACCACTGGCCTCGTATTTGTTAAACCTATCGAATAAACCATAAATTTTAAAATATTTTTTATATATCTGGTGACCCAGAACAGCTTCAGTTTACTTCCCTTCAGGGATAGATTAGGTTATATTGATAATGGTGGGTCGTTTGTAAGGCATTCTGAAAACGCCATCAGAATTCCGTGCAGTGGCGTCGGGGTAAGCTTTTTGATTTTCTTGTCAATAAATCGAAGCTGGATGAAGATTAATGTTTTTTTATGAAACTTTGATACTTGTATATACTGTCATGAAATGTTATTTATGCTTTATATGGTGTGTATGTCTTATATTTGAATGAACAAATATATTGATAAAAAAGATATTTTTAGGACGAGAGGTCGTCGTGGCGCAGCGGTACAAGGGCGTGACTGTAACGCGACGGTTGTGGTTTGATCCCCACTCGAGGAAATGAAATATTATCTATATAAATAAATTAATAAATATTAATATCAATATCCTATTTCTTTGCTCTGGTGTCAAGGCAAAGCGCAGCTTTGAGTTCTGACACTCAACACGCAATGCCTCCAGAATTTGGCAGAAAGTGGGGGACGGAGCGTTTTAACACTAGGTTCCCTCTGAAAATAAAATAAAAAGTTAAAAAAAGTAAAATAGAATTTAGCTATTAACTTTCAGTTAAGAGCTAAATTCTATTTTGCTTTTAACAACTTAAAGTCTACACATAGAAAGTAGCGGTGAACAGCAAGTCTAATATAAATAAAAATATAACCATCCCGTGTCACACGGGAGATTGAATGGACACATTGACAATCAGGCAAAAGCTTAACTATAGAAATCTTTTTAACATTTTTTGTTTACGGAATATCAAAAAAGGGACGGAGGTTGACACTATTTTTTTATGCGGCCATAGTTTTTTAATATATAGAAAAATGGAATCAATATATTAATTATCTGTTTTAGACAAATTATGTGTAAATATCCGTTTATTTGTAACCAGCCTACAAATAAACGGATCGAATCTAAATATTTAAATATAACTTTAATTTTATATTCTCTCCTAATTAAGAACCAGATTCATAGCCACCGCGCATTATTATTAATATTTCTCACTCCTCTAATAAATAAGGAAGTATAGTATAAAAATAAATCAAATAATCATTCAGGTTAATTAACTCTTGTGATATTTAATTTTATCTGTACCTTATAGTAGGTACTGTTAGATGTAAGTGAGACAAACGGTAGTAGGTGTTGGAGCAACGCGCGGTACGCTCGTGCTTGACGTTACTGTAGACGGAATATATACGGACTTTTGCCTTGAATTAAACAAAGTTATTTAAAAAAATAAATGTCACATTCGGCGGGAGGTTATTTAAGTGTCATTTAAGTGTGCTTTCATATGTTTGTTTAATTAGTTTTGTCGATTTTTTTAAAAGTTATTGCAAAATTTTTTCTTATTTTGGATCTTGGTAAGTATATTTTTTATTAATAATTATTATTGCTAATTTTTTTACTAACAATTATATAATTTAAAAAAAAACTGTTTTTTTTTTAAATGAGACAAATAATAAGTAATAATACTTAGATAAGCAGAAAGAATAAGGAGTATCTTTATGTCAATTATTTATATTGTTCATATTTTAACTAGAAATCAAATTTTATCAATTTAGTATTTTTAATAAATTTTTATCTAGATATATTCTTAATATATAAAATTCTTGCGTAACTAACAGTCAACGGACAAACGAAATCAGTAACTACTTAGAAAATTGAAATTTATCGTATAGGTGTTTAGAGAGTAGGTATATGGGAGTACTCCCTTAGGGAACGGGAAACTTATTCTATTAAAAAGTCTACGCAAATTAAGATGTGGGCGACTACTAATGAATATACATATTATAAATACACGACCTTATAACAATATGAAAATTGTTACAAAAATATTTTTAAAAAGTTACTTGAAAATATTTTTATCAAATTAATCTATGTCCATTCGAGCGTAAGCCATAATAATTTATAGTTACTAATTTTTTTAGCTTAGGCTTTCTTTTTAATTGTTAAAAAAATATTTTACACAAAAAGGAATAAGAAAATGATATATATTTTTTAATTTCATTATTATTGTATATTTTTTAAAATTTTCTCTTAATCTGTACACTTTGTATATATACGAGGATGTATATTAGTGTAATATATAGAATCGAATACAAAACACATAAGCAGAAAAAACGCAAAATAAAAATTTTAAGAAAAAAAATAATTTTTAAAAAACATATAAATCTACATGCTTCTTCGTCCAGTCCGTCGAATGTAAATAAGTATAAGTTGTACATCTCGTACGTAGAAGCTCTCAAGTTCTCCCGTTTCTAGTACATTTTCCATTGCTACTGCGCTTCTATTGACCGTTGCGTAATGTAATATTGCTTGTAGCTTTCCCTAATAAGTGGACTATTTTTTTAGCGTTATGCTGTACTCCACACATTAAATTGATGACAGAGGACTCCGTTCCCATTAAGACACTGAAATGAAAATAATAAATATTTCATTTCTTCGAGTTGAAATCCTCTCTAAGGTATTTGTAAAAAAATGTATTTAGCGGATACGCTTACGCTTAAAAACCAGAGAGTAAAGCAAAGTATCTTAACACTAAATTCGCTCTGCATGAAGAGAGATAGGTTGTTAATAAAATGCAAAATCCCATTACTAAAATAAGAAAGTCTGATGATAAAATTATTATAATTACGGCATTTTGGCTTCTAGATGAGGTTATAATAGTCATTTTGTTGAGCAAGCTGTTACATTTAATAACTACAGTACATTGACTGTCTATATTGCTTTTTAAATTGTTAAATTATAGCTGGTGAACTACTGATATATGCTGGTGTACACACAGGCATACTCAATAGACATCCTCATTCAACGCCAAATTCTGAAGGCATTACGTGTTGAGTGGCGGAACCCAACGCCGCCCTTTGCCTCAACACCTGAGCGAAGATTCGAACCCTCACCCTGTTGTGTTTACAGACTCACGCTTGTATCCCTGCCCACGACTGGTCTCATATTACTTACATCTGCCTCAAGATAATGTAAATTCCATAATATATAAAAACACTTTATAATACTGAGAATGTGATTGAATTTTATATGAATATTTGGTTATTTAAATAAACGTTTCAATTTATAAGTTTTTAGTCTGAACTCGTTACTAAATGTAAATATTTTGGCGATAGATTACGTATAACGGCTTATTTTATACAACTATGCCACTATAATAAAAAGAAGATAAAGAAGAGTTTGTTTGTTTGAACGCGCTAATCTCAGGAAGCACTAGACTGAATTGAAAAATATTTCAGTATTACATATTATATCACACTATCATTTCGATGTAACTATAGGTTAGCTGCGGTAATTTTACCTTAGATGTCATGTGTCATAGAGAACTTTTAATAGGCACTTTTTATTTAGCCACGCGAGATTCATGAGGATTTTTTTAGCTTTACTAAACCTAACCTGGGAACCTAATGTTAAGACATTTCGTTCCCATCAAGTTATTTCCGTTCCCGATCAGTTTAAAATTGGTTACTAATATGAGAATTCAATTATTATTTTTATGCCTAAGCCATATAAGAGTTATTAATAAAGTTTCATATGTGGAAAAGCTAAAGTTGCTTCAATTAAGCTTATTATAAAACTTTAAATACACTTGGTACATTGAGTTTGTTAAAATAGAAGTGTTGAATAAATTGAAAGAGTTTACTAATTAATTTTTTTTAGCTTCACGCTGTGTCCCAAACAAAGCAGATCTACCCTGCAGAGGGAACCTCGGAACCTAATATCAAGATATTCATTCCATTAAGACACATCCATTCCCCACTTTCCATTAAATTCTGGAGGCATTGTATATGGTATGTGTCGAAACCAACGCCGTGCTGTTCCACGTGACCAGAGTGAGAAAAAGAAAATAGTAAATATTTCATTTCCTCGAGTGGTAATCGAATACATAACTTGCGTTTACAGTACGCGCGTGTTCTTCTGCGCCACGACTGGCCCCTAAATGGATTAAATGTTAAATATTATAATTTCCTCTTCCATTTCCTCTTAAGCTTTCTTAATCTTTGTAACTTCTCGTCTGGTTACAATAATATTGAATAAGTGGATTAATACTAGGTTCCTCCTGATTATCCTGGTTTATGCGGGATACAGCGTGAAGCTATTATAAAAGTAATCAAAGGTCATTTTGTCGCTTGCGGGTAGTAGATTCCACTTCTTAAGTTCCGTCATTTAACACACAGTATCTCAAATTTACGAGGACGGTAGAGAACTCTTACTTGCTATTGAAGCTGAAAAAATTTTTTTTGGGAAACCTTGTAAAGTTATATTGTATCCGGTCTTTAACCTTAGAGTGTCGTTTAATATTATATTTAAAATATTTTATTAATATAAGATTTCTGATTTCTTTTGATGTTTTGTATATTTTCCAAGTAAAAGGAATGTGTTAGGTTTGATTTCTTTGTATCGAGAATAGGTCATTGGCCTTGTCTGTACTTGAATACAAGTTCAAATCCTAGATAATTTTAATTATCATTTTTAGCTTCACACACGGAATCTAATACTGAACTTTTTTACGCCCGTTACCAGAACGAGAAAATAGAAAATTTTTAAATGTTTAATTTCAACGAGTGGGAATCGAACCCACAATTTGCCTCAATGATTTAATATATTAATAGAGAATAGATGGCTTCATCTACAGAGGCCGCCTCGCCGATAAGGGTAGTAATCGTCATAAGTAGTTTTATTTGATCTCAATTTCGTTTCTTCAAATCCGTTTGTCGTCAAATTGAAAGGAAGTCCTTCTGCCATATGCGGGAAATGCGTAATTTAAAGAAAAAACAATAAATGTATATATTATGTAAATTACGAGGGCTACAGTTATAGAGTTGAAAAAATATGAACTTATATAAATTGTTATTTTAATTAAATTTAAAAGTAAATTTTAAAAAAATGTAAGAAATGCTTTCCTATCATCACGTTTGTTCGTTACGCTTTCACGGCAAAACTTCTCCACCGCTTATGATAAAACTTTTTACACAAATTCATAGAGGTACAAGAAAGAAAATTATTTTTATAAATAATAATAATAACAATATAATAAAGCTATATTTTAAAAATAAGTTTAATCTCTAGTAATAAAATATTTTTTCCGCTTTTGACACTGAGAGCTATATAATACGCATTTCTACTGTATGTTATAATTATTTATCTTTACGTAACACTCGCACTCGCATTCTTGCTGGTAGACAGACAGAGTCCAGTGATAAGATTAGATAAACGCCGCACGTTGTCTTCTTAAAAAGAAAGTACCTAACAACAAACAGTTTACTTTTGTTCTACTGGCTTCACGCTATATACACATAGCAGGGGAGGTAACGGGAACCTGGTAACTTAGAGTTAAGACACTTCTATTCCCCACTTTCCAACGATTCAAATCTAATTAGGTAAGTTTATACGAAACATTTAGTACACAAGTCTATTTTACACTTGGAAAATTTTATATTTTTTTTAGTTATTTGTAAACAAAACGTAAATGTTTGGATTTAAATTGTCAGTCAATATCTATCTGTTAAGCTATCTCTTTGTTTTTGATACGTCCAATTTTAGAAACGGTTGAATGGATTCCGATAACACTTTTACGTAACAAATTTAAAATCTTTTTGAATATTTTTTGTAGATTCTCACTGTTTTCCGCATATGGAAAGATAGACAGAGGGAACCTGGGAAGCAAGTTCTAAAACACTCCGTTCTAATCATGTAATTTCCGTTCCCCACTCACCGTGCTTTTTGTCTAGGTATCAAAGCAAAGAAATTAAAATAATAAATATTTAATTTGCTCGAGTGGGAATCGAACCAACAACCTGTCGCGTCTACAGTCACAGACTTGTGCCCCTGCGCTACGATTCATACAAACTATTTATTGATTATTTTTACTTGAGTCCTGGTATAAAGTTCATACAAGTTATTGTTTGCCCGAGCTGCTTGGACACTCAAGCAGTGGGATAGACAGCTTGTGTTATTCTCAGCACACATCGTTATTAAAATTGCTTGTTGAAAATGGATAAATGCGTTAATTTATGTATATTATTTGACAAATGGAGGAGAGATGATGGATGAATGAATGGAAATTCCCTGTAAAGGGAATTTCATAGGGTACTTCCGGTTGACCTTTACTTGATGCCAGTCGTGGCGCAGAGGCACAAAGTGTGATTGCAAAATTGACTGGTTGTGGGTTTGATCCCACTCGAGGAAATATATTATACATAGTATTATTAAAAATACATTTTCTAATTCTAATTTGGCTTCATTTGCATATATTTATTTTACCAATATCAATTTCATAAGTTTATCATTACCTGTAGAATAACCGACAGGGTTATCTTATTAAGATGTTTCCTAATTTATGTAGATAAGTTTTATATCTATGACGGAGTGAAAGCTGTTTCTATGTACGTCACGTAGTTTAATTTCTTTTTTAGCGCTGTGTCCTGCTCGTAGCAAGGTAGACACAGGAATCTTGGGAACCTAGTGTTAAGACACTCCGTTCCTCATTAAGACCTTTCCCTGTTTAACTTTAGCTCTTTAGCCTGCTATGTGCGGGATACAACGTGAAGGTAAAAAAAGGGCAGACGGACGCACTGTTGGATTCTGGCAAACAAGTAGAGAGCGCCATACGGAAAAAACGTAAAGCAATAAATATAATTAGATACTAAACTTTAATTAAATTAGTTATTCATTATATTTTAAACCTAAGCTTATTTCAAAAGCTCTCAAAACTTTAACAAATTAACAACTATTCCAGCAATTTCGCATACATGTTGAAATTGTTTTAACAGAAACTACTTTGTGAAGAATGATAAAGCAGTGTTCTAAAACAAAGTACGAGTACGTAGGTACAGTGCGGTTGACGAGTCGTGGCCGCACTGAAGTTGGGTTTTCTGAAGGGAGGAAAATAAGCACTGAAGTTAGGTTTTCTGAAGGGAGGAAAATAAGCAAACGTAAGAAAAATCGTAAATTTTAAATATGCACAGCCTCTATAGCTAGCTTCAGTGCGGCCACGACTCGCCGAGTGTATTGTACGTCGTATATTTTTACCGTGTTGTTTACAAAGGTGTTTTTACTCTTTTCATTTCATTAATCTTCTCCCGCTTGAAAGAGCTTTATCTACTGATTTATATGTCAATTCTTCCTTAGGAAAGATTACTTTTAAAAGAAAGATTAATTTATTCCCCCTCGTGGGAATTGAATCTACTACCGTTGCGTTCACAGTCATATGCTGCGGTGCCCTCAAGTTAATTTTAATGTACTGTATTATACCTATACTATTTATATTTTTAGAGTATGCCTTATCTAATTTTCTGACTGAGTTAGTAATATTTTGTATTCAAAATTTTATTAGCCTTTTAAGACTATTATTGAGATTCTGGACCCAACCATAAACTTGTCTTGAAATGGATTAGATTCTCAGTAAACTAGAATCAGGATCCTGTCGAATAATAACAAACGTGATCTACTAGGATAAAAGTGATTATTAAAAGCAAACTGGATTTTGACTGTTCCGGATACGCTATTTTTTTTCTTGGTACACATAAATATGTTATATATTTTCATCTATTCGGTCTCGTAAGAAAAACGCAGCGTCGAGTTCCGCAATTTCATCTAAAAATGCCATAGAACTGAAAATATTTCACCCGTATACAATAAATGAGTACCATCACATATTATTCGTAATTTCCGTGTGTTTACATAACAAATACATTTCACATTTACATACAGAGTTAAATCGGTATTATGTTTATTTGAATGAAGCCCACCATTTTTACTCTTTCAGCATTCCTTACACGTGACTGGAGTGAGAAATGAAGTTTCAATAATCTCCTTTCAAATAAAGTCGTTCGTACTTTTTATTTATTTATATATTTATTTGGAAAAACATTAACCTGTTGAGTTTTATGTTATTATATTTTTAAGTGTTTCCGGGGTTATAAATATGTTTTCCTTGAGGCCGTCGAGGCGTAATGGTATAGATATTAAGATTATTATTGTTGTTATTTAGATATTGACGACTGCTTTCCTTCTGCTTTTACTCAACCTTTTACCAATTTCGTAATATTTACGAAATTGAGAGATGCGTGGGGAACAGAGTGTCTAATGGAAAAAGGAACCAAGCGTTGGTTCTTTTCCCAGGATATAGCGCGTAGCGAATCAAAAACCTTAACTTACTACCTTATACCTTTTTGATTGATATTATTTAGATTTTTTTGCAATTCCGTTTTATTTAGTTCTGATAATTGCTTTATGTAAACTAAATAGTATTTTAAAAATATTTATGTATGTATTATGTACATATGTACGTATGTACATATGTACGTATGTACATATGTACGTATGTACATGTCTCGTCCAGTAACGTGTATATCTATATTTCAAAAGCTACTGAACCGATTGAATTAGTAGTTTCATTGAAATGAAACTTGGGCTGTTCACTAAGTTGCAATATATATCAATTAATCGTAAAGAAGCATCTCGATATGACTTCTTGTTTCCGAAAAAAATGAGCACAAAACTTAATAACAAGTAGTGGAACTCGACCGATGGAACTCGAGGAAATGAAAATATTTATTTTTTCGAGTGGAAATCGAATCCACAACTTGTCTTGTTAATAGTCACACACTTGTGGCCCTGCACCATGAGTGGCCTCAGTTTTTATATTATTATAAGTAATATATAAATTTCTCTTATATAATTGTGTCTAATAGTAAAAAATAATATAAAATTCTTTGCGAAGTTTCAAAGTATATCGGTGGCAAGTAATATACAGAAAATTAATATTAAAGTACAAGCGAACGCTTAGTAAAAACAATGAAACTTTTTCTCCTTTTAACTAAAATTTCGTGTAGTTGCAAAACTTGTGGTTGTACAATCAATTTGTAAAAAACAAAAGTTTAATAATTTATTCGATCGAAAAAATTATAACCTAATTTGGTAACTAGTATTAAAATGTTCAGACTCTCCGTTCCCCACTTTCCTCCGAATTCTGGAGGCATTGAGTGTTGAATACCTCGACACCAGAGCGAAGAAATGGAAATATAAATTTAGGTAAATATTTCATTTCGTTGTTCCTTGTGTAAGAATCGAACCCACAAACAATAGTGTACTGTCACTCTCTATGAGCCACGCCACGACTGGTCTCCAGTATAACATATGCCCACTAATCTTTTCATAAAATGTATACATTTTTCATATCACAGTTTTAATCTATGGGCTAATGAGCCTTGTTCCACGAGATTTATTACGCAGTTGTATGTTATATTAATATATTATACGAAACGTCCATTATATCAAAATTTGCGTGGGAAGAAATAACAAAAAGGTGGAACATAACATATTGGATATGAGAAAAATAATGGTTAACATAATACTAATTATATAATATATTTTTTAAGGTTCACTCATCTTCCATCTATAGCAGGATATGCAAAGAGAACAAGGTGTTTTTCTATTTTTGAAAAATGTTTTTTGCGCTAAATAAAAAAACACTCTGCGTTTAGTTCCGCCACGACAAACGCAACGTCTATCAAGAAAAATCTGTTGCAGGCGGGATACAGCGTGAAGATAGATAAAAGACACAACCATCGTGTATTAATATTTTAATAGCATTTTCTTTAAATGAATAGACTAAATTTAGAAAATTTTGGAGCAAAAATTTTTTAATATGTACTAATATGATATTAAAAATCTTATATTTGAGAGTATTCAACAATCCTTTCGTTTCTTGTTCAAGGGATTCAGTAAATATCTATTAAGAGTATTTCAAGATTTTCAAAGGGATTTAACTTTAACCTTTCAACATACTGACGTGATAACGTCTTATAGACCAAGGAACGCCGACTGCACGCACGAAAAAGCAGAATGGCTTAAAAGTTCGGCTTGTGACCCATCTATCCACTTATTGCTACTTACTCGTATAATTCAATAGTATATTATAAAAAATGTGTTAACAGCAAATAACACATACATATACAAATTTTCTTATTATTGCCCGTAGACCGATTTTACAGACCACTACTTTTTTATGCAAATCCCTTAGAAATAGAAAGCTAATGTGACTTAGTAGGACAGTGTTTTAACTCTGGGTTCCCAGGGCCTCACCTCGTTGCAAACGCAATTACGAAAACCACTTATAAGCAATATAAAGCAAAATAAGCAAATGGACGTATATGTATACAAAAGTGCAAAACAGTAACAAAAAAAAATATTAATGAAATTTAATGTAAAAAAAAATAAAAAAAGATCTCTCAATAAATCAAACCGAATAATTAATTTTCAAACGTGTTTTGTATCTGTCGATAATAATATTATCATAAGTGACGTAACTACGTATGTGTATGACGTATGACGGTTTTTCACGGGATCGGTTAAACAAATTTGAATGTTTGCTAAAAGCTCGACGGCTATTTACGCGTGTTTGTTTTTTACTTTAGTCATTTTCTGTTTTTGTAAAGGTAATTAGTGTACAGACACTATTCCGTCGTGGTTCAATGGGACAGCATTTGAATGAAAGCGCTAAGGTTGTGTGTACGATTTCTGTTAAAGGGAATGATGATTATAATAAAATTATTTTCGTTTTACCTCTCTCTGCCAAGTGACTCTCGTACGGGATGGAAATCCTTTAATCATATCTATAAAAGAGGCAAATCTTTATCTTTATCTTTTTTTTAGTACATAACAGGTACCATCAAGACACTTCTATTTCTAAAGCTGGGCCTCTACTGACCTAGGCATAAATAAGTGTAAGCTAAAAACTAACACATTTTTTGAAAGTCTTCTAATAAAATTTTTTATTCTATACAAAAATAACAAGTTGCGCTATTAATCATATTTGTTGGATTTTCGGCGATAAACTACACAAACATCTATTACGAAGTAAACACTAAAGAAAAAGTATCGCAACCCATAATTATGTCAAAATACGACTGATTTAAAACGCCCCGAGTCAGAACAGTATTGTAAATAGATCGAGGGTATTTTTAAATAAAACGTGTTGCAACTGTTTTTTTTTCATTGTATATACAATTTCTTGAGGCCAGTCAGGTCAGATTGGCTGTGGGTTCTATCCCCACTTGAGGAAATAAAATATAATATTTAAATTTATATTCATAATATTCATTTCATCCCTATGGTAACAAGTAAAGTCTGGCTGTGAGTTCTGCCACCCACTACGCAATGTCCCGAAAACTCAGCGGAAAGTGGGAAACGGAGAGTCTTAACACTTCTCCCTCTGCCTATGTTGTTATGTGCTGGATATAGCATGAAGCTACAAACAAACAAAAGAATAGATCTTTCGTCCTGTTTTAGAAGTAGGCAGGGTAGGCAGGGAGAATCTAATCATATATTTTATTTATTTACAGTAGACAAGTCTATATATACATAAGTTAAGAGACCATTATACTACTTATAAAATGGCGGCTAAGCTTAAGAAACAATTCATTCCAATTAAACTTATTCAGGCTTAATTTCAGGTTTTGGTTTAATCTATATATCTAAACCTGTAAATTAAGATAACAAATTAATAAATTTAGTTTACCTAAGTAACCGACAATGTATTAAGCAAGCTTTTAGTATCAACAATTGTTTATCCAACAATGTTAAGACAGTCATGGCGCAATGGCTTTGTGTCTTACGGTAAAACGCAACGATTGTGGGTTCGATTTCTATTTGGGGGAATGAATTACTTCATTTCGTCAGTCTGTTAAGAAAAATCTCTCTCTCTCGCGTTTCCAAGAGGCGTGAGTTCAGTTCAGTTTAAATTCTTATGCGTTTTCTAAATAATTAATATTAAATATTCTTTCCCCCAAGTGTGAATCAAACCCAAAATCGTTCCGTTTACAGTGACGAGCTGCGCCATGACGGCCTCTGTAATACAGAATTGAATTCGCTACAACAGTACGTCTGAATGCACCTGATGAATCTAAATTGTCTTATTTACTTTACTTGAGTCACGTAGACGGATGCCTGGAGGAGACAAATTAAATAATAGGGGGTAAATACGAATAAATGAGATCTTTAATTGTTATCTACGGTACGGTTTGTATAGAGAATTGTATTATATTTTGTAGCGGTGAACCTTTTTTTACTCAAGCTTCTTGAGATGTATTTAAAAACAGCGTAATAAATATTATTTATATTTTAAGACCATCGTGTTGGAGTAGGTTAACGTTATGATCGCAGCGTTGGGTTCCACCATTGTACATGAACCTAGAATTCGGTTGATCGGAGACGAGAGTATCTTATCACTAGATTTTCTTTTACCCTGCTTTTTTTTTAAATAATGTTAACGCAAGAAATATACAATAAAAATAATATACTAAATGAGGTTATAATTATTAATAAGCAACACATATCCTAAAAGCCCATTAAGTTGTAAAGCTCAGTCAATAATATTATAGTAAAATTCTACCTTGACACGTTCTGTTAGGTTTTATGTATTACTTTCATATTGTTTTGTAAGGCTTTAGTTACAGTGATAATTCTCGTTTTCCTGCAAAAAACAGGATAGGTAAGATAATCTAGTGACAGAACACTCCATTTTGCGCTATCTTTCTTCGTTACAGAATACTTTTTCTCCACTATAAGCGTAAAATAAGTAATTACTAATTAAGTAATTACTTATCAATTTTTCAAAGGTTCTTTTCAAACGAAATATCCTTTCTTGAGAGTGAAAGTTGCCTAAAAGGTTTTATGTTCTAAAGATTTACAAAACTTTGAGAAAACTTAATTAAAATAGTTCCATGGATAACGGAGTGTCTTAACATCACGTTTCCTCTGCCTACCCATCTGTGAGCAGCTGATTTTTTTATTTTATTTTAATTAAAGTTATGTATTTCGTTCTACTTCTTAATTGTAACTACAGCTCTAAGTCATTTCCACCATAGAGCTATAGAATTCACTTTAGGGTCATTTCGTCTTTACGACGCCGTAAAATGCCTCCAAATTATATTCACACTGAATTATAATAGCTTTATACTGTCCAAGTGTCCATATAATACTAGTGTAACACTAGTATTATATGGACTAGTATTACAGTTTGTACGGATATTTGTAAGGAATGAGATATTTAAATATTCATTACATAGTTGTTGTGGGTTTGATTTCCAATAGAGATTTTTGTGTATGTTTCCCTTATCCTATAATATATGAGACTTATTATTTTCCCTTGGTTTCCGATGATCTGAATTTTAAGTGGTACACCACCGCAAGATGTGGGTTTGATCCCTGCTGGAGAGATTGATCATATGTAAATTATTATAAGGGAAGGAACGCAGCCCTGCCCTGCTGTCCGGGATCCAGTGTGAAGTTGTATAATATAAAATGCATTATATAAAATAAACAAAAACGTTGTACGCATTAGAGATTGCTTCATCTTTTACGCTTTAAGCGAGATACGCCACCTGATCTGCATATAATAAATCAATCTATGTATAATAATATTAAAAAGCTACAGTTTGTTTTACTTTTTAATACATCCATACATAACGGATACCTGTTACAAAGACTCTGCTGTCCGTCCGTGTGTCTGTCTGTGACCAGGCTGTATCTCTATAGTAAGATAAAATTTTATTTTGCTTAAAATTTCTCAGATGATGTAGTTCTGTCGCCGTTATATAACAAAAAAACAGTAAAATACAGAGGTTTTTACGAGTTTTTACTAATTCTAAAGGTTTGGTGCTGTATGTATAATACAGTGGCAAAAATGTATTGAAATTCTTAAACTATAAAGGAAGAAGAAAGGAAGGAAGCGCATTCTTTATTTACTCATTTAACTCAGAGTTCAATAACTCTAGTTTTCATACCTTTTTTTACTGGCACTTGAAAGGAAAAACAAAAATTCAATCGCAATATTCCATTAACGTCATTTAGAAGTCCTTTCGTTGCCCAGTGTTCGTTAAAAATGGGTTGTAAGTCACACCCTCGTCACTAGTGTCGCCTGAGTGAACGAAATTACTTCCTTTTTACAATCTATATTAGATTTTAGGCAAATTCTTTCCTTATTAAACACGTGAAATTGGTAAATTTAACTATTTTAAATCAAAAACGATAATTCGGATACGAGTTTTAGTTTTTAAGGTTCTAGTTTTAGTTCACACAATTTTGCATACACTTATGAAGTTACGGAGCAAATTGATCATCATACTTTATATTAGCCAATTCCAACCAGATGTGGTAAACTAATAACCTTCTTATTTATAAGTCAGTTAAAAGTGCAAAATAATAAGAGTTTAGTTTTATTAAATCAAGCAGTAAATTGTAAAGTGTGAACACGTACAGTATATCCCGTCAAAAACATA